>VDFB02115055.1:0-28773 GCA_007258455.2 Sequoia sempervirens
ATATGCACACGTCAGCCAAGTGTATACTCATCTTTCTTCTCTGCAATGATTTCAACGCCAGATTTAGACGCGTAGATTACCATGGCTGGATTACAGTCCATTACTGAGAGGAAATTACAGTTTAGAGAAGCTTCAGTGCTTCTGCTGGGACACATATTTCTCATTATATATAGAGAGTGAGGAGGCTTAGCTATTATCAGATTATTCTTCTGAGCTTCTTTACATTTTGCAAGCTGCACAATGAAATGAATGCACTGCATATACATTTCCATGTGCAGCTTGCAAAAATGCCAAGAAACATGGAATTCTATATTCAGATCAGTTTCTTATATAACGTTAATGAAATGAGATGGATTTTAGTGCTTTGCAGGTTAACAAACGATGCTTTCTAAGATTCAGGTTCTGCCCAAACAGTCAATAGTATAAGCAAACTGTTAGATGCATTTGGTTGGTTTATATGATTGAGGTGGGCTTTTTATTGAACTGGGTATACATTTGGTTGGTTTATTTAATTGAGGTGAGTTTTTTATTGAATTGGGTATACATTTGGTTGGTTTATTTGATTGAGGTAGGTTTTTATTGAACTGGGTATGAGATTAGATGCAGTTCAGTTTTTAAAGAGATCATCATGAAGGGTTGCAGGGTCTGTGAATGGATAGAAACCAAACAAATTCCAATTCTTGGTATAGGATTTTTGTAGAAACCCTAGCAAGTATTGCTTCGATTTATTCTAAATTCTACTAAAGACTAGTTCAGTTTATAAAGACCTGTGTCAATTTATATATTTATATGAGATTCTGTTTGGAGTTGGATCCACAACTTTTTAAAGTATTTTAGATTGGAGTTTTTATTTGGGATAGGTCAAGAATTTTTGTTAAATTCAACTCAGATATAGTTTACTTTTAGAGTATTTAGTCATTTTCTTAGAGTCTAAAAGTAAATGATCAGCATATTCAGCATATTATTTGTTATTTTGAATGTTAATGGAGGCTTGACTTTCAAAATAACAAACTCTTTCTTTTTAAGAGCTTATGTTGATATTCATTTGTATATATGTATTCTAAATCTTGATTTGTTTTAGAGCTTATGTTTATATTTATTTGTATATATGTATTCTAAATCTTGATTTGTTTTAATATTTTCTTGTAAATAAAAGTGTAAGCTAATAAAGTTACTCATTTATAGATGTTACTTGACAATTGTGATAAGACACTTTGTATGGTTGTTAGAATCCTATTGATCTCTCTTGTAGAGGATAGTCCCCTTCTTGTGGATGTCAATGTGGGCATGGTCTCAATGCTCATAGACACAATTCTAATGGTTCTCATGGTTCTCCACCACTTTAGAATAGAGCTTGGGTTCATAGTACTCATGGTTGGTCTTAGCAAGATTGCCTACCTTGTGTTAGCTCACAACCAAATGTAATGGGTGCTCTTGGTTGGTTAGATAGTGCAAATTTTCTTGCTTGAAATTGACAATTTCTTCCAAGAAGAATGAAACTTGGTCACTAGATGAAGAGGAAAATAATGATAGAGGAGTTACTATAGGTTGGGATGCAATTCCTAATAGTCGGGGACCTTCCCAATGGCTTGGTAGACCTTCATGATCATCATTTGAGACCACCTCGTGTTGTATTCATAACTCTTACTATTTAACAATTCAATCACTTGTCTATCTTGATCTTCTTTTGATGTTTTTGCTTAAGGCTTTGTATTGTCTAAACATTGGGATGTGATGCCATTCTGCATCCTTTTTTGTATATACTGTTAAAAAAAATTCTTTACACAAGGAACATATAAAAGATCTTCGCATGTGAAATTATTTTCCTTTACCCTAATTATTATTTAATTAATCTAAATATGGCATTCAATAGTTTAAAATATTTTACTTCCTTTATCTATTTTTTCAAAAATAGAAAAAGATAGATTGGATGCTCAATCAATCAACTATTTATAATGTTTCAGCCAACTAAAAAGGTCTTTGACTAATCAACTATGCCACTTACCTACATATGGCGTGAATCACATTATATAATTCTATATAATAAGTATTTTTATTTGTTTCCTATTTTTACACTCTCTTGAAGCTTACTAGCAATGATTAATTTTACTTATTTATGATCTATTTATATTAAATTATTCCATCTTTTTTTAATTTGAGATAGATCCTCTCATTATTTTAGTAATATTTTATGTGGTGTTATGATACACAAGTTAAGATTAATGGTCACTTTTCAAATTTGTCATTTTTTGTTTCCCATTTTTTCCAGATTAGATCCTCTATTGTGTTGGTAAACAATGTGTTTTAGTCTTGTTGGTATGTAGGAACCTCCTCCTTATTGTGCCTAATTAACCTTCATATTAATAGGTCACCAACATATAGATTTTCTATAAGTGTTATTGATCTCTCTAAGGGGGAGATAAGTAAGGGTATTTTCATTGAGATTTATAGATCCTATATCCAATCCATATGGAATGTACTAGATAATCACTACATTCAAAATTCAACTCAAATCTATATCTTCATTGTGGGAACAAATGCATCTACCTCCTAAGATATACTATAATCTAGATCTATCTTCTAGCTTATGGGCTCCTCTTCTATAAAACTTATATTTTTCTCCCATCAACCTTACATTGTGATTTACAACCATATTCCTCAAGAGCATCATACTTTCTAGTTATGCTCCTTAGAACGTGAGAGTGGGTAACATTTTGTTTTCATATTCTCTTCCTTATTATGTGATGAAATGATTTATTTTCCTTTCAAATATTTCCTTCCAATGTTATTTCAAGAATCTAATGTCATAGAAGGACTAGAGACATCTTGGTTTCTTCCTATGGGAGATGTTTTAGCTTCATTGACAAATCTCTAGAAGGGCATCCTTGAAAGAGGATCATACTAGATTGACTACTTATTTTCAATCCTCTCACTTTAGTACGAGTAGTCCTTGCCATATCTAAATTTTGAGCTCCTATAATAGATCGATGATGCATCACAAACTTAGTAACCCAAATAGCCTTAAGACCATCACACACTCTTTTTTAGCCTTGATGATTAGAAATTATGTCCAAGACCTTTAATAATTATTTACATATGGAACCTCCTTTACCTTGCATTATTCACTATTTTTATATATTTTTATTTGGGTGTACCCCTATTCTCTCTTGTACATATTTGAGTCACATGGATAAATTGTGGGCTTCTATAGAAATTAACACATGAACTAAATTAAATTATTGAATATATTCTTTTATTCTTTGTGTTAGTTTAATGGTATTTAAATATCATTATTAAAGTTTAACTCTCAAGTAATAAGCATTAAAAATATAATAATCCATCTTTTGGAATTTGATGTAATGACATAGATTATTGTGAATGTAAAGCATGTGTACCTAGTACAAGTCTCACCCAAATTTGTATATAATACAAAAAATACAAGAAAAAAGAAAAAATGAGAGAAACCATTAAACACATAGGGTATTGCTTATTTGAGTATTGGAAATAATAAACTAGGAAAATGTAACCAAATATAATATAAACATTATTGAATATTAATGTGAAAAAACCAAACTAATGGAGGAGTAATCATTAATTAGATTTAGGAATTTAAAAATAGAATAAAATAATAAACATAAATTAAATGTTTAATAAGTTTCAACTTTGTGTGTCATAGCCCCACAAACACTTCAACTTTATTTTGAATGTTGCTCCATAATTATTGGGATTTAATAGCGAATTTAGAACTAAGAGAAAGAGATGACAAGATGAGAATAGTGGATTCAACATGATTTCCACATGTCCATTATATGTGGATTTATAATAAGTTGCCTAAGCAAAAATTTCTAAAACTCGTGAAAACTAAAGTGGACCTTGAGGTATTATTAGATGATATCACTTTGGCATTCACATGAATGTTGCAAAAATTATCCTGGCCAAAATTTGGGATGAAATCATGAAAAAATACACCCCTATGGGTATAGAGGGTGTAGGTGTCCTAGGATAGATGCATTCAAGTGAGTTCATGGGGCATTGACATAGTGATATAGTTCAAAATTATATTATATTTTTAGATTTACCAAGTATAATATTGGGGTTATTATATCTAATTAATTTGAGTGCCTACATATATAAAAAAATATAGGAAAATAAGGAAACAATAGTTAAAATTACATGTAAAAGGAGAGAAAATATAAAATTTGAAAGGTCATAGACGTAATGGAAAATGAAAACTAAAAATATGAATAGGCATGATAGAGTTTCAAGAAACTCCTTCCAAAAAATGGTGGTTGTATGGTTGATATTTCTTTGGGGCTAGTTGTGCCACATGTGGACAAGTGGAGGCACGAGAATCCTAAGATAGTAGTTCCAAGGTTAGATATTATACTTGATATTTTTGTTGACTGGGTAACTTTATAGATATATGCACTTCTTAGGTGATGATTAATGGTTTGGTATTGATTGTTATTTTAGTAGATATTCAAGTATTAAAATAAGGTGTGAAAACTTGGGGAAATTATTATTATAATTGTTAAAATATCTTTGTAATATTGGGTGTTAGGTAAGATTTTAACTTATCCTCAAAACTCTATCATATTTGATATAATATTTATTATATATTGTCATATATTACATATATAATATTGATCAAGTATAGAAGTTGAGTTTGTAGACTGTGGAAGGAATATATATACTCTAAATAAGATTTAACCTAAATGGTTTATGTGTTTTATACTATGAAATTAAGATTATTACATATTTATGTCAATTGTATTCTTTGTAACATATTTGGGTACATTACAATCATACAATAAATATATCGTGAATAGAATGTACATATTTTTTTGGAAGTGTATACTATTTTGGGTGACCCAAATACTATATATAATTATTAATTATACTTTATTAATGTATCGATAGATGTAATAAAAATTAAGGAGGAAATACTATTTTTTAAATTCACATGTGGGTATGTGCAGGATCATCATGGAAAAAATAGGCCCTTAAGTGGCAAAAAATTCAGAAAAATCAGAGTTAGGAAACTTGACATAAAAATTTGAATAAGTTATCTATATTATTTCAAAAATATGTAAGAATAGAATCTGTAGAAAATTGAATGTAGTTTCTAAACAACTAGGTTTGTTTTAAATAAAAAAAATCTATTTGGTGAAAAGTTGAAATTTCAATGCAGCATTTAAATTTCTGGGAAAAAATAAGAAGTAGGTGTCTGTCTGACCACCCTAACCACAATAAAATGATAATATTTTTATAATATTTTAGATATAAGTAGAGGACTCATATCTCGATGTGATGCATATTTTTTTGTATTTTGTTTCCAAGTAAATAATTAATTATGAAATTTTTATTACAACTTCTAAAAAAATATAAAAAACTCGTATGTCTGACCACCTTAACTTGGTCAAAACTTCATGAAATTTAATTTTTCTTTTTCTTATCCTATAGTATGCGAAGAATAGAATGTGATGCATGTTTTTGATTCACAAAATGTGATACCGTTTGAAATCTATATATGTTTTTCAATCAACCTATCAATCAGGACTTTAGTCGTAATTTGAATAGAAAATGAATAATAATTACTTATTAAATTCAAAGTAAAGCATAACTTATATTGTTGGAAAGCTGAGAACCTCCTTTAAAAACCCTTTTTGTTTCATCAATTTTGGGTTAAAAAAAAGTTGTCAGCCACATACCCATCATATTGCCACTTTTTGGCCCATCATTATCCTGCACATACCCATGTTATGATACTAATATTTAGTTGTTGAAATCCCAATTTGGAAGCATGATAAACATTCTTGACTCCAAAATCATATAAACATTCAAGATCCATGGATTGAAGTGCAAAAACACCCACAAAATTTCTACTAAAAAATCATGGCCTAGGATGGACCTTTGACAAAAAAGAGAGTTTGTAGTCCATTAATGAGGTATGTGAGTTGATTTTCCCTCAATTCATATCAAAACATGTTTAAAATCCTTAAAAAGCCTCCATGAATCAAGATTTGGTAGTTGCATAAGTCATTCAAAATTAATAACTTTTTATGATCAAAGAAAGAGACCTTAAAACAAGTGGCAGAAGTCAAGTAGAACTAGGAACCTAGAACCAAAAGTTTGAGTTACAAGTTCCTATTAGTTCCCAATTTTTTGTTAGAACTTGGAACTTACACTTGGAATATAGCTACAATGCTGGTTGTTGGGCCCAAAAGAGAACTTGGAAGTGGTAGGTCACAAATAAAGCATAATCTAGTGAGTTTTGAGCTTGAGAGAAATGAAAATTGGAATTAAAAAAAATCAATAAGCAGTAGAAGTCAGATAGGACCAAGAAGTTTGGGTTCCAAATACCAACTCGAACTAATTGTATGAAGAAAGATAAGAAGGAAAAAAAGTCACAAGGATTGAATGCCATAAGAGAATAGGGACTTGGAACCTTGGTTCTAGGTTCTCATTAGGTCTTGGGTTTTAGTTGGAACCTTACAAATTATTATTACAATTGTTAAAATATCTTTGTAATATTGGGTGTTAGGTAAGATTTTAACTTATCCTCAAAACTCTATCATATTTGATATATTATTTATTATATATTGTCATATATTACATATATAATATCAAGTATGGAAGTTGATTTTGTAGACCATGGAAGGAATATATATACTCTAAATAAGATTTAACCTGAACGGTTTATGTGTTTTATACTATGCAATTAAGATTATTACATATTTATGTCAATTGTATTCTTTGTAACATATTTGGGTACATTACAATCATACAATAAATATATAGTGAATAGAATGTACATTTTTTTTTTGGAAGTGTATACTACTTCGAGTGACCCAAATACTATATAATTATTAATTTTACTTTATTAATTTATCGATAAATGTAGTAAAAAATTAAGGAGGACATACTATTTTTTAAATTCAGATGTTATGTCTACTAATATCTAGTTGTTGAAAGGCTAAGTTGGAAGCATGATAAAACATTCTTGACTCCAAAATCATGCTTAAACATTCAAGATCCATGGATTCAAGTGCAAAACACCCACAAAATCTACTAAAATATCATGGCCTAGGATGGACCTTTGACAAAAAAGGAGTATGTAATCCATTAATGAGGTATGGGCATTGATTGTCCCTCAATCCATATCAAAAAAAATTTAAAATCCTTACAAAGCCTCCATGAATCAAGATTTTTTAGTTGCATAAGTCATTTAGAATTAATAGCATTTTATGATCAAAGAAAGAGACCTTGATAGGTGGAAAAAGTCAGTTAGAACTAGGAACCTAGAACCAAAAGTTTGAGTTACAAGTTCCTATTAATTCCTGATTTTTTGTCAAAACTTGGAACTTGCACTTGGAATATAACTACAATGTTGGTTATTGGGCCCAAAAGAGAACTTGGAAGTTCTAGATCACAAATAAAGCACAACAGATAGTGAGTTTTGAGCTTTAAAGAAATGAAAATTGGAACTAAAAAAATCAACAAGCAGTAGAAGTCAGATAGGACCAAGAAGTTTGGGTTCCAAATACCAACTCGAACTCATGGTATTAAGATAGATAAGAAGGAAAACAAGTCACAAGGATAGAATTACATAAGGGAATAGGGACTTGGAACCTTGGTTCTAGGTTCTTATTAGGTCTTGGGTTCTAGTTGGAACCTTAGAAAGAAGGTGGGACTCAAGAGGCAAACAAAATGACTTGGAATCTTAGGCTCCAAGTTCCCATTGGGGCCCATGACCTAATAGGTACCTAAAGAAAGTAGGTCTTAGGAGGTAGAAAGGAACAAGGACTTGAAACCTTAGGTTCAAAGTTCTTGTTGGGGTTGTGGCCCAATAGGGACTTGAAAATAAAGGCAAAGAAGAGAGGAAGGAGATCCTAGAACCTAGGTTCCAAGTTCTTGTTGGGGTTGACGACTTGACATGCATCTGAAGAAGAAGACACACCCCCATACTTAGTCATTTTGATATTTTTTGCAATTGGATAACTGAATGAATTTTATGAAGGGAAAACCAAAACCATCAGAGACACACGTGGGCATGAATTAACCCATTTAGATTTCTCAATCATATATAATTGAGGGGAAAATACAATGAGGGTATAATATGATAATTTTTAGTTAATATATTTGAGGCTATTTTTTAAAACTAAACTAAATATGGGATTAAATGAAATTTAGTTGAAATTAATTTCTCTATGTATATTAAATTTTGATTTTTTCTAATTTTCTCATGTATGTACAAGTACAAACTAATAAATTTTCTTACTTATAGATGCTAATCAACCACTAGGGTAATGAACTTTGTATGGTTTCTAGAATCTCACTCTTTCATAAGGTTCAATCCCCTTCTTTTGGATACTGGTGTGGATATAGTCATAATTCTCATGGTTCTAATGGTTATTCATAACCTTAGCATAGAGATCAATATACCAAATATGACGGTTAGTCTTATTAACTTTTTTGGCTTATGTTACCTCAAAATCATATGAAATGGGTGCTCGTATTTGTTTTAATAGTGGTAGCATTTATTTCTTAGCATTGGTCATTTCTCCCACTAAGAATGAACTCACCCACTAGATGAAGAGTAGGATAATGATGGAGTTATTATAGTTTGATAGCCACTTGAAAAAGGAGGTAAAGAAGTCTCATGTACATTCACTCAAAAAATTAAAAAACTATCATAATGTATGTTACCATCATG
Source organism: Sequoia sempervirens (assembly GCA_007258455.2). Classification (NCBI taxonomy): domain Eukaryota; kingdom Viridiplantae; phylum Streptophyta; class Pinopsida; order Cupressales; family Cupressaceae; genus Sequoia; species Sequoia sempervirens. The sequence continues at coordinate 8,717 of VDFB02115055.1, forward strand.
GGAGGTATCACTAGGGTAAAAAATCATTGATATCCAAAAGAATCACATGAAATCTAAAAGAATGTTCCTCATCAAACACATCCTCATGTGTGAAACAAGATAACTCATTTAAATAATTCTAACTCATGGGAATAGATATAGGTCTATCATAATATATAAGAAAGGTTATCATGAGATAAAATAATTTGACAAATAGGTAAAGAAGGTATAACATCATCTGGATAGCCATCATAGAAAGTGTAGCGTCCTCAAAAATTAAAACCTTACTACTTGTATGCTTGCCACTATCACAAACCATAGTAGAAATATGATCAAAATCAAGGCCATGGACAAGTGAGATAAGAAAATCTAGAAGGAAAGGATATGAATTATCCAAATCAATTAGTGAGAAAAAAATATTACATGCTAAAAAATATCTATAAAAAATGTTTTTAATAAGGAAAAACAGGTTTTGAAGGGACCCCAAAACCCTTTACAAAAATGAAAAGTTGCAAAAGAACCTAATCAATAACAACCAGCAGCCCAAAACACCAAAATGCTGACATAAGATAAAACAAAAGGAACTCGTCAGTAGAACAAACAACAAAAACATCAGCAACCCTGTTGATCCAACAAAAAGGAAAGTGTTAGCTACAACAGATTATCCAAGACATTAACCGAGGCCATATTCTCCTTGATGAATTCCTCCTGCATTTCCATAACCTCTTTAATCTCATCCACAGGAACAAAAAATCTCTTTTTAGTCTTGCTTCTAGTCCTAAGACATGACCCAACCTTCACATCTTTCTCCATCACTGGAGCATATTCCTCTATCTTCTCCACCTGGTTTTAGCAGTTGATCTCCTCAATCACTTTCTCTAACTCACCCAAGTCAAGAGGTTTACCCATCCAATTAAGGGATTTCTTGTTTAAAACAGAGAGCCCCCTAGTTGTAGTCTTTAGAGAATTAGTGCTGATGTTCACCACATTTTTTAAGTCATTCGACATTTTCCCTACTTTCTCCTCAAGATTGGTAATATGATCCTCCAGATTTTTATTCACCAGCATTTCTAGAGAGGAAATCCTCTCTTCGTGAGACATCCCCAGACGATCTGCATCAATAACTAGCTTATCCAACATGATGTTCATGGTTTTGAATTTTCCTTTAGTATCCCATTCCTTCTAATTTCCATGGAGCATAGCAACACATATCTCCTGCCAATTTTTCATCTGAATATTAAGCTCCTTAACCTCAGAAAACAACCATTTCACTAGAGACAACAAATTTTGCGTCCCATCCTCATCCATCTTGCAAAACATATTCATATTCACATCATCCCAATTAATGGGAGGTTGAACATTTGGCTCAATGTTACCAAGAGCATCAGACTGGTCCAATTTCTTCCCTTCATCCTCTTCGACAGGGGAGTCCTCAACCTCAACCGCATCCACTTTAATCCGCTCCTTATCAAGCAAGTTAACTTAATCCACTAACACTTCCAACCGTTTCATTTTAATGGCCCTTTCAACTGGAGAAAACCCCTGAGAATACTTGACTGTCTCCATCCCCTACATCTCCATAGGCCCGGGTCCATTCAAAAACTCAATAGAACCCACATTGACATCAGCACCAGGAGCGTTCAAACCCAAACCCTCAATAATAGGAGCCTTGAGATCCATCACAGAAGAAAAATCCCCCTTCCTAGGCAAAGGGTCCTTAACAAAGACATTCTTAACAACAATATTATCAGAACAAATTTCACCACCTTTCCCAAGAGGGCTATCCTTCATGCCACCTTCACCATGAGACAATGAGGGTTTCTCAAAAGAACCAAGAACCACCTCCATCTTCCTCTTAGCTGAGTGATTTCCTTTCTTGGAGCCTTTAGACTTCCCTTTCAAAGTCTTTCTCACAGACATTGCCATGGTTTCACGTAACTCCACATTCATTTCATAGCCCTTACTCCATTCATCTAAGCCATCTTCCTCATCCTCAGAGCCATCATTGTCCACAGACATTTCCTCAAACTTTGATTCTTCGTCCTTAGAACTCCCCACCCATTCCGCAGCAGAGTCCCCATTTCATAGCCAGAGTTTTTAATAGCCTTGTTACCAGGGGTTTTAGGAGAAACCACAATTAACTTATGCTTAATGTGGGAAAACAAGAGATTCATAAGACCCTCATGTAATATCTATACAAATTTTTTGGATATGGTGTTGTACACCATTATATAAAATGTTATATTATAATGTTTTAATTAAATAATTATTTAGCTTTGATGCACCAGCTAGGAGGTGTGGTTAATCATACTAGAAATTTATTTGGGGACCATTTGTATGTTGTATTGTAACATTGGTTTATTATTTAATATGTTAGAGACATGCGATAATAATTTAATATTGGGGAAGAATTTAATAAATAGTACCTAATATTAAATGAGGGGACAGTGGTTTTGTATTCACATGGTTTTGTGGTAAATAGTTTTATCTTACCATTTGGCTGTATTTGTGTGAGCTTGATTCTATAAAAGTAAACACATGTTTAGCGGTTAAGATTGTCTCGGTGAGTGGGCTATCATTATTGAGTTTTTTTGAGGAGTTAATATGTGAAGCATGGCATGTGATGTATGGATTCATCCTTGGACACATGGAGGATACATTGGAGAGGCTTGATGCTTCAGAAGTATTCATTGTAACTCTGTAAGTTCATGTATTATTTTATTGCTAAATAATAGATGGAGTATGGATGCTTTTGGAGGCTAGGTTTTTCCCTCTTGAGGGTTTTCCCAAGGTATATCTTATGTTATCTTGTGACTTGTCTATTTTGATCTATACATTATTATTTTGATACCACATGTTTGGGGGGAGACTAGACCTCGTGACCTCTTGCCTGCAACAAGATGCTTTAGCCAATCGAGTTCGGCCCCTTGCCCCATCTATACATTATGGTTATTCTATAAGTTTGCATGCATTATTTTCTCTCATGGGGTTATGTAGAAAATGGATTAAGAATGTGGGTTATTACACATCATTTCCTAACAAGTGGTATTAAAGCTTTCATGGTTATGGGAGGTGTGAGCTCCCAATTTTTGTTATAACCCTTGTTTGAGTAGACTTGGTGCAAAGTTGAATCCATGGCAATGTAGGTTAGATTTGAGGAATTGGGCAAGTACAAAAACATGGGGGACCAAATTGTGGCCAAAATTTAAAAAAACTTATGATAGGCTATAATGCGAGCGCATTATAATGTGCTCGTTGGTGTGCTGAGCCTAAGGCTCGACTACATTGAGCCTATTCTGCACTCATGTTATAATGCGAGCGTGGAATAACGAGCTTGCGTTATGAGTTATTAAAACAAAGAAAAAGGAAATCAAATTCATTTATGTGTTGACTATTTTTTCTAGTGCCCGCAACCAAAATACATTCTCTTGCGTGCTCATGTTCTGCGAGGAGACAATCTTCCATTTTTTCATCAATTTGTTGTTATTTTGTCGCCAGGATGCTTCCACATCGATGGGGAGGTCGAATAGGTAAGGATTGTTTGTTTTTTGTTGTGAATTTTTTAGTTTTAGGTTGTTTTTAATATTCATTTGTTGAATTTGTAGGAAATGCTAATGATCTTGGAAATCCTCTTCAAAACCCTCCTGAAAATCCTCAACAACCAAAGAAACAATAACATGAACAAAATCCTCAAGTTCAACAACCACGACGACAATCTCCTCCATCAATCCCTCAACATCCTCCTAGCACTTAGTAAAATTTAATGGGGGTAATTGAAAACAATAAAAAATAAATTGAGGACTTAATCATGAGGTTGAATGATTCAATAGGTTCAACCATGGAGAGAAGAACACTTGCAAATTCACTTAAAGAATTGTTAAAACATTTATATGCAATCAACAAATAATTAAGTGGTTGGCAAGATAAGAGGCAAGCGGCTAGGAATTTTTATAGAGATAAATTATCATATAAAGATGTAAAAGATGAAAAAATTACAAAATTAGATTTGTGCTCATTATTCATGAATCCACGCACAAATCAAAATATTGACCTCAATGCAAAGAGGTTTCCTATCCATTGGTGCCACCACAAAGGGATTAGGAACCATTTTTGGGATAGGTGGTACATGGTTTTTTATTACCCACCATGCAACAATTGTGAAGTCCCACAATATTTCTTGAGGAAACTATACTGTGAGTTCATCTTGAATAAAATCCTGAATTATTTTGATATGAGGGACTTCTAGGGGAGAGGTGGGGGGTTGGCTCAAAATAGACCCGGTGCATCACAGGATCCTAGGCGGCAAGCGAGACGAGCTCTTGCTAGGCCAGATCATGAGCACATTGTTATCCCTTCCATCGCGAAGGAGAGTGCTAAGGTAGACACTTTGCAAGCTATCACCTCTTTAACCCAGAGTGTCATCTAGCATGCCAATCCTATACTACATTGCCATCCAGGAAAGTCTTCGAGTGGTAGGCTTCCACCCCATTTGTGTCAGGCTTGTGGGGTGACTTGTTCGTATGATCCCACCGACACTCAGGAGGTTGATACATAGGATAAGTCTGCAGCTATGGAGATGGTGAGGGTAGCTAACAATTTTGAATGAGGCTTATGGCATCGATACTCAGGTAAATTTTAGCATGTTCATTGAATTTAATTTATTAAATTTCAATTTTGAAATGCAAGATTAACTAATTTAGTTTTATGATTTTAATAAAATTCCAGAATCAGAGTGTTGATACTGGATACACCAACCCTACACTTGCTTACTACTCAATTGCATCTACTGTTGAGGTATGTAACTAGTAAACAATTATAAATTTATTACATGTTAATAGAATTGTTATATGAATGGTATTCTAATATATGATTTTAGATTTTGAATAGGCTAATATTGGAGGTTTCATGGGAACGCCTCCCAGTGCCAGTGGAGTTAGAAAAACCTACACGCAGGTAATAGAATAAAGAGTTTAACTAATGAATTGCACTTTATAGATTTGTGTAGCTTAAATATTCATATCATTGATTACATTGCATTGCACATCTTTCAAACTCAAAGCATTACTTCACATTCCATAACTAATAATTAGATGTTGATAGATGACAAAATTTCAAAGTTACAATATTGTTATTTAGAAAGTCAACATAAGCAGTGATGCAATTCCTTCACATATCATAAGTAATAACTAGGAACAGCTACCAATTGCATTTGCTTGTCATGGAATTCCATGAGACCACTTTTTTTTAGGCATCTTTTCAAATAGTTCACTGCCTTGTCTATGCTATGGATGCTTGGAATAAATATATGAAAGAATAATAGTAAGCAATAACATAGACAAGGAAATGAGTTGTTTAAAAAAATGCCTCAAAGAAATTGGGTCTCATGGTGATGTCCACCACCTTTTCTATGTTATCACATTTTCCATACATGTCTACCAAAGCATTTTATCAAATAGTTCAATTCCTTGCTGCTATGGCTAAAAGCCTAAAAAAAGGTGCTTTCCAAAAAACTATGGGTTCTTGCAAATTTTTTTATCAAAGAATAATAGTAAGTAATAGCATAGACAAGGAAGTGAGTAGTTTGAAAAAATGCCTCGAAGAAATGTGGTATCATGGTGATGGAATGGCATTCCATCACCATGATACCACATTTCTTAGAGGCATTTTTTCAAATAGCTCACCGCCTTTTCTATGCTACCACATTTTCTATACATGTCTACCAAAGCATTTTATCAAACTACTTGAACTTCCTTGCTGGTATGGCTAAAATCCTAAAAAAGGTGATTTCCAACAAACTATGGATGCTTCAAAAAAATCTATCAAAGCATAATAGTAATCTATAGCATATACAAGACAGTGAGTAGTTTGAAAAAATGCCTCAAATAAATGTGGTCTCACGGTGATGGAATGCCATTCCATCACCATGAGACCATATTTCCTTGAGGAATTTTTTGAAATAGCTCACCACCTTTTCTATGCTACCACATTTTCCATACACATCTACAAAAACATTTAATCAATCTACTCACTTCCTTACTGCTATGGCTAAAATCTTAAATTAGGGGCTTTCCAACAAACTACAGATGCTTGGAAAAAATTTATCAAAGCATTTAATAGTAAGCAATAACATAGACAAGGTAGTGAGTAGTGTGAAAACATTCCTCGAAGAAATGTGGTCTCATGGTGATGGAATATCATTCCATTACCATGAGACCACATTTCTTTGAGGTGTTTTTTCAAACAACTCACCGCCTTCTCTATGCTACCACATTTTACATACATGTCTACCAAAGAATTTTATCAAACTACTTGAACTTCCTTGCTGCTATGGCTAAAAGCCTAAAAAATGTGCTATCCAACAAACTATGGATGCTTGGAAAAAATCTATAAAGCATAATAGTAAGTGATAGCATAGACAAGGCCATGAGTAGTTTGAAAAAATGCCTTGAAGAAATGTGATCTCATGGTAATGGAATGCCATTCCATCACCATGAGACCACATTTCTTTGAGGCATTTTTTCAAATAGCTCATCGCCTTTTCTATGCTACCACATTTTGCATACATGTCTACCAAAGCATTTTATCAAACTACTCACTTCCTTGCTGCTATGGCTAAAAGCCTAAAATAGGTGCTCTCTAACAAACTATGGACGCTTGGAAAAAATCTATGAAAGCATAATAGTAAGCAATATCATAGTCAAGGTAGTGAGCAGTTTAAAAAAATTCCTTGAAGAAATGCGGTCTCATGGTGATGGAATGCCATGACACATTTGTTTGTAATGGAATTCCATCACCATGATACCCCATTTCTTTGAGGCATTTTTTTAAATAGTTCACTGCCTTCTCTATACTACCACAATTATCGTACATGTCTACCAAATAATTTTATCAAATGGTTCACCAGCTTGTTGCTATGGATAAAAACCTAAAAACGGGTGCTTTTGAACAAGCTATGGATAGGGAAAATAGTAAGCATGATAGTCAAAAATACATAGTTTAATAAGTACTCAAAATTTTGTTCATTATCTCATACATTATAAGCCATGACGTGCATCACTATTGTACTTTTCATGATTGAATAATTTGTTGTTTTATTTTTAGATGTTGGAAGTGGATACACCTCCAAATGTTCACAAGGAAATGGAGCTTGGTGTTTCATTTTCTATAGACTCCTTGATTCCCCTCACGGAGGTATGAAGCAGATTACTAAATTTCAATTTACATTCATTGTTATAGCTGTTAGTTAGTGAAAAATCAAACCATTATTGATTCGTAGTTTAATTTCTCTTTGGATGGTTTCTATAGGGCTTCAACATACCTCAACATGGGCATTTGAATATTTCCCTCAAGGAGAGTGATCATCAAATGGCGGTAAATGATTATTTTGTTAAATATATATTTTTTTATAATGTAATTTCTATATATTAATGTATTTTCTTGTTATTGTAACAAATAAGGCTTGACCAAGAACTAAACCCTAGGAGGAGCACCAGGAGTAGTCCTCAACCCCAGAATAAATGAGTGACAGACCTATTGCCATTCAATCGACAAGCAAAGGGCAAGAGTTTATTTCAAGAGCATGGAGAGCAATGAATTTTGATTCCAGATCCCTTTGTTGTATGCATATATGGAATTTTTGTACATATTTTGTATTGCATATATTTGACATTGTATGCCTATATATTTACTATACAAATATTGGCGTCTCATGTAACTTCAATTTTCAGCATTTTATCAACAACTAAATTATAGTGTTAATTTGTAAAAAACTATATTTAGATAATTTTTTAATTTTTTCAAAAAAATACAAACACGAACTATACTTAAAAATAAATATTTTATTAGTTTACATCATTTCAAAATTCAAAACATATATATCAATTTTTAGTGATTCAAGTTTAAAAGTTGGATCAATGTTGGTCATTTCCTTTATAAAAGTGTGACACAACTTTGTACTTTTACCCAAGGGCAAGAGTTTATTTCGAGAGCATGGAGAGAAATGACTTTTGATTCCAGAGCCCTTTATTATATGCCTATATGGCATTTTTGTACATATTTTGTATTTCATATATTTGACATTGTATGCCTATATGGCATTCTTGTAAGCCTATATGGCTATTTTGTATATATTTTATACTTATATTGACATTTATTAATGTATGCCTACATGGCTATTTGGTTAATACAAATATTTTATCGATGGTGTCCATATTTGCATTATAAATCCATGGTTCAATAGATATGAGTTATGTGTATTCAAGTGTATAGTTTACAAATTATGTGTATACTTTGTGACTTACGTGTTTTCATACGTATACCTTGTATTCATGCATATACTTTGTATTAATTTGCGTATACTATGTATTCGTCGGTATACTTCAAGGCTTACATGTATTTGAGTAATTGTGCTTTCTTTATTCACATGCATTCTTGACTTATTCACATGTATAGTTATTAATTGGTTAGCCCTAGCATTGATCATTGTTGTCCTTCATATTTGTCTTGAATATTTATTGATTGATGCTAAACAACTTTATTAGTTGATGCTAAAAAAATTCAATATTTCTAGAAATACTAGTAGAGTTACAAACTACAAAATTGTACAAATTGAAAAGAAAAGATTAACTATAAATAAATGCACTGATTATTAACTTGATAATTGATTAAGAATGAGTATATATATATATATATATCAAGAGATGAGCCTTCTAGAATGGCAACTGCCAACTAGAAAATTGGCAAAGCATTCCCAATACTTTGAAAGCAATAATCCACCCAAAATTACAACGGGAGATAAGGAAAATGAACCCACATAGGCATAACTAAATAAAGAAAAGTTCACCCTTCACAGCTTGGTGAAACTATTTTCAAACTTAGAAGATCTTAAAGATAAAGAAGAATTATGATCTATATAATATAGAAATAGTACCCACTTTGATGACTACAAAATTTTCAACCATGGGCTTATCATGCTTTTTCAAATTTGCTAAGAAGGCTTATTTAAGATCCTTGAGCAATGCATTTCCTAATACTCCCTTGTTCTTACATATCTCAATTCGGTTTAATTCAAAGAATTCCATCAAATGCTTTATCTAAAAGCAAAAAACATGTTTTCAATTGGTATTCCATGAGATGTTTCATAAAAAGATTGCAATATATTTAATCTTTTGATTAGAACAACTCAATTAAGCAAAGGATGCATAATCTTCACAACACTTGCAAAACATAATATTCATAGTAGATGATGAGTAGTTAACTTCTTGACACATTATCATATAAACATTTATTTTGAATAGTCTTTAAACATTTTCACAACATAATCTTCATAGTATAGAATGAATTGTTATGTTCTTGATCCATCACCATATAAACACGTCGAAAGATGTATATATCAAATTTTTTGCAATATTATTTCTTGTATAGGAAATGGAATTGGGAGAAAGATTTATAATTTATAATACAAATAAGAAATGGACTTGGGTGAAAACTTTATTTATCACACGAAATAAAAAATGTACATGAGAGCATCACTTGTTTCTCTTAGACTCCAATTTTCAAGCATAACAAATCATGTCAAATGAAAATGACAAAATGCTTCACAACCTAAGTTGTTAATTGAGGAAAAATAAAATATTTCCAAGTTCCACCATTGTATGCATTTACAATTGGTTGTATATTGTTGTAAGGGAAAGGAGGATAATTAAAAAACATCTTGCACTTGCTAGAATTGATGATGATTATATGCTTTTTGTGTGGGAAACTCAGACTTCTCAACTGTTGTGTGAATGTTTCTCTTTTCGATTATTTTGCATGCCATCATAAGGGATCGAGTCAGTTGAACGTAGCTCGAAGTGATTCAGCATGTTTGGGTGAAAAAAGGGACCATTCCTAGCGTAAACATACCTACTAGGATGTGTTGGAACAATTTATTTGGCCACACAAGTTGTAAAACAAAAGTTGCACCACTTTGCAACTTTACACTACTTGCATTTGACACTTTTTCCATCAAGTAAAAATTGGAAACCATGAAAAAATGACTAAGATAACAAAAATTGAGAGAAATTATCATAGAGGAGCCCAACATGATCCCATAGGTTCAGAAAGAGAGTTCGTAAGCATCACAGTTTCTGAGCAATAGCTCGTCAAAGATTGCATCCATTTTGCATTTTGGACCCTTAAGGATCAAACTAGTTGAACGTGGATCAAAGTGATTCAACATGTTTTGGTGCAAAAGAGGACCATAGCTAATGCAAACATACCCATCTAGACATGTTGGAACAACTCATTTGGTTGCACGAATTGTAGAACGAAAGTTGCACTACTTTGCAACTTTACACTGCTTGCATTTGACACTTTTTCCATTAAGTGAAAATTGGACACCACGGGAAAACGACTCTAAGATAAAAAAAAAATGAGAGGTTATTGTAGAGGGGCCCAACATGATCCTATAGGCTTGGAAAGAGAGTTTGTAAGCATCATGGTTTCTGAGTAATAGCCTGTCGAAGATTGCTGCCCTTTTCCACTTTGAACCCTTAAGGGATCAAGTCAGTTGAACATAGCTAGAAGTGATTCAACATGTTTGGGTGTGAAAGAGGACCATGCCTAATGTAAACGTACCCATCCAGACACGTTGGAATAGTCTATTTGGTCACACGAGTTGCAAAATGAAAGTTGCACCACTTTACAACTTTACATTGCTTGCATTTGACACTTTTTCCATCAACTAAAAAATGGATACCACGGGAAAACTACTCCGAGATAACAAAAAATGAGAGAGATTATTGTAGAGGGGCTCAACACGATCCCATAGGCTTAGAAAAATATTTCATAAGCATCACAGTTTCCAAGTAATATCCTATCAAAGATTGTTGCCCTTTTGCACTTTGGACCCTTAAGGGATCGAGCTGGTTGAATGTAGCTCAGAGAAATTTGGCATGTTTGGGTACAAAAGAGGAAAATTCCTAGCATAAATGTACCCATTTGGATGCATTGGAATAATCCATTTGGTCACATGAGTTGCAAAACAAAAGTTGCACCACTTTGCAACTTTATACTGCTTGCATTTGACACTTTTTCCATCAAGTGAAAACTGGACACCACGGGAAAACAACTTCGAGATAACAAAAAATGAGAGGTTATTGTAGAGGGGACCAACGCAATCCTATAAGATTAGACAGAGAGTTCGTAAGAGTCATGGTTTCTAGGTAATAGCCCATCAAAGATTGCTGCCCTTTTGCACTTTGAACCCTTGAGGGATCGAGCTAGTTGAATGTAGCTCAAAGCAATTCAATGTGTTTGGGTGAAAAAGAGGACCATTCCTAGCATAAACGTACATATTCTGATGTATTTTAACAATCCGTTTGGTCACATGAGTTACAGAATGAAAGTTTCACCACTTTGCAACTTTACACTGCTTGCATTTGACACTTTTTCCATCAAGTGAAAACTGGACACCATGGGAAAATAACTCTAAAATAAAAAAAACTGAGAGAGGTTATTGTAAAGGATCCCAACATAATCTCATAGGTTCAGATAGAGAGTTCATAAGAATCACGATTTTTGAGTAATATCTTATCAAAGATTGCTGCCTTTTTGCACTTTGGACCGTTAAGGAATCGAGCCAGTTGAACGTAGCTCAGAGTGATTTGGCATGTTTGGGTGTGAAAGAGGACCATCCTAGTGTAAAATTTCCCATACAAACATGTTGGAATAGTTTGTTTGGTCACACAAGTTGTAAAACAAAAGTTGCACCACTTTGCAACTTTACACTGCTTGCATTTGACACTTTTTCCATCAAGTGAAAACTAGACACCACGAGTAAAAAAATTCTGAGATAACAAAAACCGAGAGAGGTTATTATAGAGGGGCCTAACAGAATCTTGTAGGCTCAGACAGAGAGTTCGTAAGCATCACGGTTTATGAGTAATAGCCCATCAAAGATTGCAACCATTTTGCACTTTGGACCCTTAAGGGATTGAGCCAGTTGAATGTAGCTTGGAGTGATTCGACATTTTTGGGTGTGAAAGAGGACCATTCCTAGTGTAAACATACCCATTTGAATGCATTGGAACATTTTTTTTGGTCACACAAGTTGCAAAATGAAAGTTGCACCACTTTGCAACTTTACACTGCTTGCATTTAACAATTTTTCCATCAAGTGAAAACTGGACACCATGGGAAAATGACTCTGAGATAAAAAAAACCAAGAGATGTTATTGTATAAGGGCCCAACGCGATCCTATAGGCTCAAATAGATAGCTTTTAAGCATCACAGTTTGTGAGTAATAGCCCATCAAAGATTGCAGCCATTTTGCACTTTGGACCCTTAAGGGATCAAGCCGGTTGAACGTAGCTTAGAGTGATTCAGAGTGTTTGGGTGTGAAAGAGGACCATACCTAGCATAAGCTTACCCATCCAAATGTGTTGGAATAGTTCATTTGGTCACACAAGTTGCAGATCAAAAGTTGCACCAGTTTGCAACTTTACACTGTTTGCAATTGACACTTTTTCCATCAAGTCAAAATTGGACACCACAGAAAAATGACTTTGAGATAACCAAAATTGAGAGAGGTTATTGTATAGGTTCCCTACATGATCTCGATGCCTTAGAGGAATGCCCATAACTGACACGGTATCCAGGTAACAAGCCGTCAAAGATTGCTGCCCTTTTGCAATTTGGACTGTTAAGGGATTATGTTGCATGAATTACAAATGTTTGAGGGAAGCAATAAATTTCAAAATTTGAGTAAATATCATTACATATGTTTATGTGAATAGACTGTATGCTATATTGATATTGATATATAATCATTAGGCTGATTTGTTTTAATAAATGAAGTTTTTATAATAAGTTAGTCAATTGGTGCTAGTTATAATAGGGAGAGAATAAAAGAAGAAGAAAAATGATTAGTAACTGTTGACGCCAAAAATTGATGAGATAACAGTGCCTTTATGGGAAACTCAGTTCAAGGGGGACCCCTTTGCGCCAAACTGAGTGACCTCCGGATTTTAAAGAAGCTGGCTTCTTCTATATAATGGTTTTTGGAAAGGGAAAAGGAAGCAGATATAATAAACAAATACTAATCTAAGGCGATGCGCCAAAGCTTTCTGATAGGCACGGTAAATCATAGACTCAAGGGCCTGAATGTTATTGATATGTTCCAAAACACCGGAAGTTCAAAGCAATAGCATAAACAGTTCATTCAATTGACATAAAACAGTATCGCATACATTCTTACTACTAAGAAGAGTCATTAAGACATGATTTAGACCAGCAAGTTTGCATTCAATATATAGAAGTCTCCTCAAATAAAATGCTTAAGACAATAAAAAGCACAGTTCACAGTTTAATCAAGACATAAAAAGCAGAAAGACCGAATAATAGGCACAGTCTGAAAGTATCTTGCAAATAAACATGCAAAAAAGGTCTTGCGTCTCTTGCTAAAACCAGTATTCTTCCTATAAAATCTTGGACCATTGTCCCTCAACAGAGGGAGTATATATAGCCGGAGAGCAAAATCCCACCGCCTAGAGAGTTGTAACAGAAAGATTCCACAATCTCCTGTAATGATGCCTGAATAAGAATATTCCCAATGTCGTTATGAGAGCAACCAATCTGGGTACAACATCCACTTGGTCAGTTACAGGCGTGCCCTTTGAAATGATGGCAGTGGTCCCAACCAGGCTTCGAAGCGACGAGTGTCGTCCACCGCCTTAGAGAACCATGGCGAGCAGCAGTCAATGACACCATCCCGCTCGACCATCTCACAACTTGCTTTGATAATCGATGTAAGGCATGTGGCAGCAAACCGCGGACCGAATGAAAACTCCTCCTCCATCGACCGGGGGCTTGCGGAGAAGTGACACGTGTTCAGGGGACGGAGGCTACTTTGAAAACGGGGAAAGGCCACATGAACCGGGTGGCGAAAGACGCGTGGCCACGTTTCGCAACCCGTGGTGCTCTCGTCCCTGCTGTTGTTTTAAAAGCCGCGAACTGCTGACACGTGAGCGAGGGTAGGTCCCGCCAGGAAATAAAGAAGGCCAATAGAAATCCTTCGCAGCCCGCCGCAGCATACTCTACTCTTGCTAGGGAAAGATTGCGCTACACCGCCACGTACAAAGATGTGGGCCCCGTTTCACAACCCGTAGGAAACATAAAGCAACAGAAAATGAAGAACCCCGCAGGCGAGACACGTGGGCGCCCAGCGCAGCCTTTCAGGAGCCGAACGGGGAGCCGCTTGCCGAAGTTGCGAAGCAAGGAATGCACAACGGGGGAGATCAAAACCTGCCGGGAAGCCGAAAAAGACACGGAGACGCGCAGGCCAGCGCACGAATATATGCAAAAAAGGGAACCCGAAGGGAGCTGCTTGGAATATTATTTCAACAGCTTTTGGCGACTAACAGGGGCGTTTCGGATAAGGAACGGAGAACCCAAAAACTCTCTGGTTCTACAGACCAGAGCCTTCCTTTCTAGGGCAAATGGAGTTAGAGCTTTGAAAGTGCAGCCTGCAAAGGCACCCATTCAATTTTGGATGGCTTTGCCATGCTGCGCAAATTCTCTTGTGCTCTGCGGAGATCAATAGCTTCCTTATGAGGCAGCACCTCTGGCAGGCCAGCGCCTGCTTCTATGTGGAACAACAGCTGAGAGAGTGGATGAATGATTGCCTCTATATCTACTGCTGTTGGGGGCTACCGAGTTCCTTGAATGCTTCCGGATCGTTCTCTTTCTGCTCAATGATCTCGGTAATCTGCGTAGCCGTGGCGATAGTGCCATCCTCAAGAAATGGGGATGGCAATCCCAACCTGCCTAACTCAGAGAAACTCCCTCGAATGCCATCCAGCGCTTTGTTTAGAAAAGCCGTTGCTGCCTTAGTACGCTGGAAAGCGGAGTGGCAATGAATGAACCTATTTGCCGTTTGAGATGCGGTGTCCCTATCTTCAATACCTGCCCCGGCGAGGATCTTGTCTGAGACCGAGTATAGCTTATTTAACAAGTCCCTCGCCTCGGGAACCTTTTCCAGGATGAAACGCGGGAACTGTTCCATTGTGTCATGGGCCTCCTGATTGAGTTTTAACGCCCTGTCGATGAACTGGAGGGTAGGCTGCAGATTTAGGTAGAAGGCTTTGATTTTCTCCCAGTGAGAAATGTACAATTGCCTGACCAGTGGGATGATATCCGGTTGGGCAGGGGCTGGTAGCAGGGAGGCCTTAAGCGAAGAAATCTCTGTGTCTCGTGAAATGAGGGCCTCGGTAAATTCTGCCTTCTTCTTCTTCTCAGATGCCAACTGCGCTTCATAGCTGTTCATTTGTTTGTGCCAATTCTGTTCAGCTCGAGAGTGGTTAGCCGATTGCTCTTCTAATGAAGCTTTCGCCTCTCGGAGCTCATCTTCTAGCTTGGTCTTCGCTTCCCGGAGCTCCTCCTCCAGTTTAGTCTTCAAATCTTTGAATTCGGCCTCTTTTTCCTGTATCTTTTGCTGATGCTGCTCTTGTAGGCATTCCATCTCTTCGCCTTTCTCTGCCAGTTTCTGACTGAACTCAAGGCGGAAGCGTTCAAGCTCTTCCTCCATCGATTGTAAGCTCTGTTGCGCTGCTTGGTTTTGATTCTGCAATTCTTTTAATACGGCTGGGTCGGCTACTCGGGTCTTTGCAATTTTGCCTTGAAGCCTGCTTCTCTCATTCTCTGCTGTTAGCGCCCTTTCTGTCATTTGGGCGATATCCGCCTCTAAGGATTTCTCCTTTGCCTCTAGAAAATTCACCCTGTCCTTGGCTGCCTTGAGCTGCTCATCCTTCTTTTTCAGCTGGCGACCAGTCTTTAGGAAATCGGAAGTGACCACCCGTTGTGTCTCCTCCATGATTTCGACTTTATCTTGTGGCCGGGCCATCTTCATGTCCAGTCCGACAGCATAAATATCATAGTCCTCTGGTTGCATTTCTCCCTGAGGCTTGTTTATCTTTGGGTACATAGTTGCAAACTTTAATTCTTGGCGGGCCTCGTCATACGAAGCCTGTACTCTCAGTTCGGCGAGGGCATTGTCATCCTTTGCCTTTCGTCGCCTCATTCTATTTGCGCGCGCTTCCTTCCCACAATCTATCTGTGCAATGAATTCAGTTGGTGATGAAACTAGCCCACCTGCGAAGGGAACACCGGAAGGTAGGGCATAGGGATAGGTAACTTTCATAGGCGCCCGCATTTGTTTCTTCTGGAGGGTGACGGTTTGCGGAGAAAAGTGTGGCACGTTCCATAGCTTAGCCTGGGGGTTTTCAGCCTGGCTGGATAATTGCAACGGCTGAACCGGAGATTCAGTCGTAAGGCCTGTTGGCCGAGTAAAAAGAGTCGCTGCCTGGGGCTCAGTTTGCTGTGGTGGGAAGGGATCTGTAAGCATCTCGGAAAAAGAGTGGGGGCCGATGGGAGGAATATCTTCGGATAGCGAGGTGAGGAAAGTCTGGGCGGCAGCAGTAGGCGTTAGCATGCCTGGAGGGGTGATTATAAACGGTTGGGCTTGCGAATATTGGGTAAACCCCCCGGAATAAGATGGGCCAGAAACAGAGGGTGGAGGGCTCGGACGAATGGCAGGAGTTGCCAATTGAGCAGGAGCGGACGTGAAAGAATGAGATGCAAGAGAGGAAGGAGCGAAATGTACCTGCTGACTGGTCGGCGGTGGCATTTGGATCGTCTGGGACTCGACCGCAACCTCTGGCATTTGACTAGCAGCGGGTGTTTCCCCTTCGGCCGGTTCATGTGAAACTGTCCCAATAACACTTTCCGTGCGTTGTCTTTTCGCGGGGGGACACTCACTAACCTCGGCAGTCGGATCTTTCTGCTGGGGCACTAGCCTGACCGATTTAGCGGCCCATGTGCGCGTAAGTGAGCTCCTTGATATGTTAAAGCGCACATTAGTGCCGACATAGGCGGGATGCTCGGGGGCATCACCTTCCTGCGAAGATATCGCCCTCTCTTCCTCCTGCTCATCGGAACCTTCCGCTTTGCTCTTGTTAGCGCTGGAGGTCGGGCTAGGATGGCCTTCATCCTAGTGTCTTTCAAATTCCTGGTCGTCCTTCAATTTATTATAAGGAGCCTTCAACTGCTCTGTTTCCTGGCGGTATCTCCAGAAAGCTTTTATTTTTTCATCGCTCCATTCCTCGTCCACTTTCAACTTGTTAAGCATGCTGCGCTCTATCGGAAAGTTGTCCCTGGCCACGACCACTGGAAAGTAGAACTTGTGCCATGGGCCTCTGGTATCCGGCGTAGGGATTTGTGCCAATTCAACCAGATCTTCATCTTTATCAGTCCGGTTATTACGCCGCTTCTCCTAGTATGGTCGGGAAACATGTGTAACTCTCATATGCGGCTCAGGTAGGTCATTGAAAGGGTTGTAATCCCACTTATCATTTACTAATACTAGCCCTAGGTGTGCCAGCTTGTCCCCTAGCAGCTGATGAGATCGCTTTTTGACAAGCGTTATCGACTTGAAGCTCTTTGGGCAAGTGAAGAATCCCTTCTTCTTGACACTTTTGCTGCTACAAAACATGAAATCAATGACGCATACCTGCCGGTAAACCTCCAGCGCGAGCACTCTATCGGTGATGTAAGCCAGGAGCAGGAAAGACTTGCCAATAAAGCCCCTCATTCGAAGGATCATGAAATCCTTGCCCAGGAACCAGTTGCAAGCGGGGATGTAGTTTTGCAGAAATCTAGTCTGCTCAGTGTTAAGCCGGACGATATCACCCTCTCCGATCAAATCATTCAGGACCGGGGCTATGAAATAGTCTGCGAAGGCATAGTAGTCATATATTGCGGAAAGGTAGGGTGTCCATGTAGATACCGGCTTTCTTTTATTCTGCTCGTCAAAAATTGATAGTGGGAAAAATCGGGCGAAGAAATTCAGATTCTGATGCAGGAACATGTGGACCAGGTAGGAAAGAAACCTAAATTTCTTCTCCGCCTGATAATTCTCTATTTGCTGTATCATTTCCTCGACCATGAACTCGGAAAAATCATACCAGAAAACTTCATGCTGCCTGCGAAACTGTATTGCAGGGCCCAGCTGAAAAGCCTCGATCTTCTCATCGGAATCACGGTCGTAAACAAATGCCAGCATGGATATGGGGTTCTGGAGGTCATCGCGGAATGAACCGCGCAACAATGGGATGCTCGGTGCCTTAGCAGACATAATACCCTTCTTATTAGTCTCCTCTAATAGGAAGTCGGAGCTGGTTTTCATCCTTTTCCATATCTTTTCTCCTTTGCTTGGGCGGAAATATTCGATTTTCTCCTTTCTTGTCCTGGGGTCAGGAATGCATAACATATGCCAGATGGCTTCCGGGCCGATATGAACCCTTAAATTGCGACCCTCAATGCAGTAGGTTTTTGCATTATAGCGTTGAACAGCTGCGTCGACTACCTCCGGGCAATAGTGCACGAATGGGACCATGTATTGTGGCAAACCGCTATACCAGACTCTACTTGTCGTTGCCTTCTCCGCCGCTGGTGCTGATAATCTTGCACAAGCCGCCTCTCTAAGAGACTTAGGGTTCCTAGCAAGCTTTGGATCGTAGATATTAGCCCACTTTTCTCCAACCTTTTTAGGGTTATTCCACTCTTTGGGCTTCTCTAGCTCCTCTGTGTTGGGTCTCCTCACCTTCTGGGGTATACCAGGAGTGGCATACGCTACATCATCATATACGTAAACCTCGGCCGAAGAACGAATAGTCGAATACAGTTCCTGGCTAATCCCTTCCTCTGCTAGCTGAGCTGAAGATTCCGCCATCTTTCCTCATGGCAGAACTTGAAGGTTCGCTGGCCTTTGAATACGCTTGCACTGGAAATACAGACAGAAAACACTTCGCGCACTCCTTAGCTTTTTGGAAAAAGACTTAGGAACAATAAGCGTTATCATGCAATAATAGCAACTTTCCTCAAGGTGTTAGGCGAGCGCGAGCCCTTGCATTTAATTCGGCATGTACCGTTATCTCCACAACTCGTGCAAGATGAGCTGATTGTTTTTTCCGAGGTGGCCGGATTTCATCATTGCTTTTAGAATATCGTGTGATACGCCCTGATTTTCCTTGGAAATTGAGCTTGCAACTGGCCTCCTCGCGTTGTGTTAGCATGTACCGGTAATTAATATCCCTGGCTGGAATGATTACGCCAAGCAAACGATCACCGCCTGAAAGGGATACGAATATCGCCTCGGGCTCTGGGATGTGCTTGAGATTTGACACCATAGCATACAGCCATACGTCCCTTCATCAGCAAGTGCCACCCTTTTAAAGCTCAATTAATTAACTTGATTTAATTAAGCATGCCTTGAGCCGTGCTACCATGCGTGTGCCAGCCCAAAACGTGAACAAACGCAGACTCGGCCCTCGAGATTGTAGCCAATATACATCACGTTGCTTACGGCGGACTAGCATATGTCTTGTCAATTTTCTATAAATAGGCCGGTAGATAGCAAACATACACACTTTGCGTCGAGAAGTGATAAGCAAGTAGAATATTGCTAAGCGAGTCTTTTCATAGGTTAGGTAGTAAGCAGCTTTCGGCATACTTAGCAGATTTAGGAATAGTCCTAGGAGAGATGGATACTCCCATTCGCCTGACCTCCTTCAAATCACAAACAGCATTTGTAGGTGAAATCTCCACTAGGAGGCTTAAGAGAATGACGAAGAACAAGCACTCGCTGGTTTTAGTAGCCATTAAGTGGGTTCTCGGCAAAGACTGTGTGGAGTATGAAGATAAGCATCGGGTGAACACCGATGTGTGCTCACACTTTGTGGCGTCTATGCTAGACATTTGTGTCCCTCGGCCTCTTGTATTGAAGCTAGTCAAAGAAATCTTCCCGAAGAAGTACCTGAACGGGCTTGGCGAGGTTGTCACACATGCTGCGTATGGAATCGGCCTGCCATCAGCCAGCGACCTACGTCGCTATATTGAAGAAGAAGCTGTCGTGGCTTGGCTACCATTCCTTAGCGGATTCCGCCTGCAGACCCGTGGTCAGCATCAGCAAAGGGTTACCCAGGCCCTTCACTTCCTGTTCAGAAGCTACAACGTGATACCATTCTATGACGTAGAGTGGTAT
>VDFB02115056.1:0-15557 GCA_007258455.2 Sequoia sempervirens
AAGACATGTTGTAGCCTAGATCTAGTTCTCTTTTCCTTGTAGATTTGGTGGAACACGAGTTAAGAATTTAAAGATTCAAAGTATTGTTTTGGCTGTAAAATTGATCCTTCAAGTAGTGGTGAGGGGATAACTGTGTAATGTTCCTATAAAAAAAAATCATTATCTCTAGCATCCCTTAGAAGAAGAAAGAGTGGACGGGTCTTCATCCCATTGACTTTCTCTTTCAGTCATTTTAGGTTAAGCCAACAAGCTATGTTTGGGAGTATTTGCAAAGCCTAAAAGTCAATGAGGCATCTCTTGGTCAATCATGAAGTTTTATATAGGGGGGTAGCAAATGTCATGGATTTAGATCTCTTTGGTAGAATTTATCTTGTAACAATAAGCCTCTATCTCTAATCATAGCACCGTCTACTTGGGGTTGGTTCTCTAAACGTATCTAATCCTTTATAGATGTTTGTAGTCATGAGGTTTTTCTCTCCTGAGAAGAGCTCAAGGGAGAGTTCATCCTTCAAGACTCTCAAAGAAGAACCTATAGTCTATTTTCCAAATCATTCCAAAGACTTTATCCACCTGTTAGTGTCCCCTTTAATATTGAGACTTATTTGGGAGATTTCTCTCATTTTCTTGAAGTTTCTAATAGTACACTATATGATAAGTTGTCTATTTCCTAAGCAGTATTTGATTCTTTCAATTATAAGTGGAATCTTGATGATTCACCTGAGAGGAGGAAAACAATATTAGATGCTATTTGGTCTTCTTGTTTGGAACCTAAAACATCATGCTTTTATTGCATCAAAAACTTCTTGTGGATGCTATTCTTTCCTCTTCTAGGTTTAGTGTGGGTCCTTGTTCTATGTGTAATGTGGATTAGAGCATTTTCATGTTTTTGCTATTGTCAGTTTGCTAAAGCTATGTGAAATTTTTTCTGAGGTGGGTGAGACTTGTGTGCTGATAAGGAAGACGTTTCTTGGTTTGATATCTTGTTTGGATCTATTAGTTTTGTTAAAAAATTGTGCAAATTTAATAGGAAATTGTGGCTTGTTGTCTCTACTTTCTTTTGAGGTGTTTTGGTTTTTTAGAAAGAAAGAATAATGAGATTTTTATAGACGAGGGAGGTCACTTACGACCTTTAGTTGTGAGCTCAACCTTTCTATAGTTGTATTGTAGGGATCTATGATGCGGAAAGTTCCAAAGGAATTCACGAAAGTTCTTTCTCAAGGTTCCATTGCAATCCATAAAGACTATCTAGTCACTAGTGCCTTCTGATCCCATCCCTAAACCTAGTCCTTTAATGGGCTGGTCTAATACTAACCAGCTAGCTATTGGTGACCATCCTATTCCTGTCTTTCCTAGGAGTATGTTTGGTGATAAAAATGATGAGGAAGGTGACCTACTAACCTCTGCTGATTTGGATTCCATCTTGAATGTTGCCTTGGTTCAGGTTGCTAATGCTAATGGAGATCTTAAATGTTAGGAAGATATGTTGATTGAATCATTTGTGGATCATGCAGCCAAGAACACCCTAATTGAGATTGAAATTCTAGTTGATCACACCTAGTTTGAGAAAAAGATTGATAATCATGTTAAAGACATTGGAAATACTATTTTTAAAAAACTGTACTAAAGAATAGTGTTTACTATAAAGGTTCTTACCAATTTTTTTGGATCAATCTGATAGTTTGTAACTTGTTCTAGAATGATGCATCGAGTTGTACTTAGGCTGCCATTTGGTGGCATGTTTCAATTAGTTATATGCTCAGGTTTTGGTTCTCTGATTGGAGTCCTAAGCAAGACTATTTTCTTCTTGATATTTTAATTTATATGGTGGATTCCCTTTTATATTATCATTTTTCAAAACTTGATTTAGATAAGAAAGAAACTTAAGGGATTTTTAAATTCTTACACAGTTTTACAAAAAGGTTTTCAATTGTACACTCGTTATGTGAAAGATGAAAGACATTTACAATGACAATTAATGAGACAATTGACAATAACGATGAAAATTCTGTAAGATTTAACCACCTATGAACATTTGAATAGACTTTAACAATAACATAGGATGCTCAATAGGGGTGTAGCACTGCAACAAAATAAGTTACAATGGCCTCCTTATGAGAGTGGTGCATTTAATTTAAAAAATAACAAAGAGATGGCCATTAATCACCAAGTTAGAGAAATTTCCCTTTTTTAAAGTGAATGTTGGTCTTATTGCATGTAAAAAAATTGATATTAAAAAAATGAGATTCCAAACATAAGATTTTCAGAATCTAATAATATATAAAAAAATCTTTTGGAAAAAATGTATAGCTGATTTTGCATCAAAATTTTAAATCACACTCTTGATCCATCATCAACATGATGATATGTAAATTTCAAATGATTAAATTTTCAAATAGAACCAATATGCCAAAGAAGGGTCACCTAGGGAAAGAGAACATAAAAGGAATTGAATCAACTATCATTTATTACCAATAAATAATAATTAGCAAAAACTACTAATTTAGAATTGTGATGTTTAGACTTGCATAGATACAAACTTTCTCGGAAATTTCTCTGCATGCCAAAAGATAAGGATATTTTTAATTCCTGAGATATATTATTGGAGAAAACCTAGAAAATATCAGAAACCCAAAAATGTAGTAAAATTCAAAAAAGGAAGAAAAATAATTGATCATTTTTACATTTAAAACCATATTAAGATTTAATTGCATAGAAAGTGAGAGTGTGAAAGTAAACAAGAGTTTACATCATGAATTTTGAAATATAGATTTTTCTCATTTTGAAATCACTGATTCCAAAAAAATAGAATATATATCTCTTTAACAATACTAATAAATAACTTTGCCTGAATGATAATGAATCCTTCATTCAATAAAACAAAACTAAGGTAAATATGACTTGTTAACCCTATCATTCTCCTTAACTATCAAGTTTAAGAGACTAATCCATACACAAAATGGCAACTACAATTGAATACAACAATCTCCCTAAGAGTTGAAAGAACCCCCTCCTAGGTCCTCATTGTGAATTGACTCACATTGTGAGGTTGTTAGTCAATCTAATTGGGATTCATATGACATCTTTGAATGATTAATGGAGAAAGAGTGATATCTGAATGTATCCTTTTTTACACCAATCAATAATGATAATTCAAGTACTATAAAGTTGACTGTTCATATAACATTACCCCTTAGAAATCACACCTTTGACATCAATGAAAACCTATGTTCAACATCTAGATTTGAGTTTAGTGAATCTCCATAGTATTAAATATTAAATACTACAAGGTTAATTGTTAGCATTCAAAAATATCTTTCAAAATTGAAATGCGTTAATTTTTTAAATCAGAAGAAACTATCATGCAAGGAAAAATGTTATGAAAAATAAGATCTAAAATAAATTTTGAGAAGAGAGAAAGTGAATATGTGTCTCATGTTTTCATAAAGTTTAGAGTGATCTTGCAATTAAAATTCCTCATTGACGAGATTTTTCATGACCAAGACTAGGTGAGCTCCAAGACGGAGTCGAGAACAGTATGGTGAAATAAGAGGTAGGTAAATTTTCTATTGATTTTTGAAATTTTTAATATTTTTTCCCTTGTAAATCCTATGATGCATATTGGAATCTGATGAGCACACTAGTATTCAGATGTTGAACATGAGTATGATATTCATATAGACATCCTCCTTCTTTGCTAACTTCTAGGGGATGCACAATGATCCACAAAGGGTGCTAGTTTTCAAGGGCATACTAGCCTTTAGGAAAAAATACTTTATTCTAAGTTTTTGGACATTTTAGAATGCTAGGGTGTTAGCAGTAGAATGCTATATAATTATTTTGATTACTTTTAGCCACTTCCAACTATGTGAGAGAATAGTAGAGGATTTTTTTTTACACTACTCATGAGTTGATTGGAGAGTCTATCAAGAAAGGAGTAGGTTTTTATAGATTATTAGTCCTTTATTTTGTATTCATACTCTTAATGATGTGATTGCACCACATAATACTCTTGGGATTGATGGATCAATGGAATTTGGATATATCCACCTTTCATCTCCTAATAAGGGAGATGACTATTATTCATGTGGATGTATAACACATTCTTAGATTCCTAGTCCATGGTTATTGCATTACTATTGAGGATGAGAGATAATTAGTCACTATATAGGAGGGATTGTGATATACACTTGCATGATTCATCATTAGTTACAAAATTGATCATTTCTTATGTGATGACTTGAGCAAGGCTCAATACCTATTCCCCTAACTAGGAGGATATTGATCACTATAGTATCCATGATAATGACTATTGATGTTCAAGGCATGAATTTGCATGTGGGCCTCATGCACATAATCAAGGCCATGGAGGAGTGAAATACTATTTTTGTATTGGAGCAGAGTATGCTTGCTCACCTTTACTAAGACCTTGGCAGATTTGTGCATCATGAGGGGAAAATACTCATGAACTCCCCATTGCTTTAGGTATGTGAATTCAAGAACATCATGTGTATAAGATATATCAATTACCCAAGGAAAATTTATTCGGATGCACCATGACCACAGTAATACCCACTAATTTGATATTAGAGTTTCTAAGATTTACTATTTTGGAGATAATCTTTTGATCACTTATACAACATAGATATTATATAGTAGCCATATAGAGGAATGAGAGCATGGGATGATTTTGGTAGATAGAAGGCTTGTATCCAATAATATCACCTACTTATTGGTCACTATGACTATATCATCATGTAATTTAAGTACATGTGATTGATGAGGTAGTTTGGACTAGTATAGAAAGTGTCATTGATAATACCACTTATGTGCATTCACATCACATTACCATTATAAATAGACACCTCTCTCATCCAACAATTACTAAGGTCATTTTGAGTGACTCAAGTAGTAAAGGAGAGAACAATCATCCATTTTTGGATGTGGATGATGTCAATGTTTTATAGGGGTACACTGACTAGTGGAGTTTTTATCCAACAATCATTCCTTTCAAGGATGCCCCTAAAGGGGATCTTGATGCTTAAGGTTTGGATGTGGAGTATAAAATGGAGGAGCACAGGCCAAGGGTATAATAGAGAGGATACTCTCCAATAGTTGTACCTTGTAGATAGATGGAGTGAGGTGAGTCTAGCAATACATTTACTCCTATATGACCCACACTTCTAGCACCCACTAGTCCTAGCATTGCAAATGAACTATGAGAAAAAATTGGTAGGCCAAAGACGTTAGTGATTTTATGCTTATGTTTTATATCATTTATTTGGAATAGAATAGATATAGATAAAGTTCATTTTTTATTTGTTTTTTTGATGTGATATTGATTTCTCTTTTTTCTTGGTTTTGCACCATGGACGTGAGAGTTTCTTCACCTTATTAGTTGAGTCATAGTAGAGATGGTCTCATTCCTATATCTTGAGGGTATACTGTGAGCATCATATAGGCCAAATTAGACTACTAGACACTGTATGGAGACATTTGAGTCAAATACATAGCTTAGAGCTAATTATAACAAGTTCTATGTGCATTGAGAGTCATAGGGAAATAGAGCTTGGAACAGTGACAATTAATTAAGATCAAAGACAAACATTTCAATGCATGAATGGATAGACATAGTTGTAATCATGAGCCTTAGTAAGAGAAACACCAGCAAGCAGGTTTTTCTCCAATCTATCATCAACAACAAATTATGTGTAACAAGCACATAAAGGAATAACTTATAACAACACCTAAGGAATAGCCATCAACAATGATGAATAGGCATCAAATAGCGAGGAATGACTTACTCCAAGGAGGGTTTTCTATTTTTCCCAAATTAAGTGTAAATCAGATTAGGACCTGAGGTAGAGGATGCTAATCTAAATTGTTGGCGGGGCTCCAGATAGGTCTACTTATATACCTACACTTATAGCACCTCCAATAGTTTTACCTCCTAGATAGATGGAGTGAGGTGAGTCTAGCAATACAGTTAGTCCTATATGACCCACACTTATAGCACCCACTAGTCCTAGCATTGCAAATGGACTATGAGAAAAAATTGGTAGGCCAAAGACATAAGTGATTTTATGCTTATGTTTTATATCATTTATTTGGAATAGAATAGATATAGATAAAGTTCATTTTTTATTTGTTTTTTTGATGTGATATTGATTTCTCTTTTTTCTTGGTTTTGCACCATGGACGTGAGAGTTTCTTCACCTTATCAGTTGAGTCATAGTAGAGAAGGTCTCATTCCTATATATTGAGGGTATAATGTGAGCATCATATAGGCCAAATTAGACTACTAGACACCACATGGAGACATTTGAGTCAAATACATAGCTTAGAGCTACTTATAATAAGTTCTATGTGTATTGAGAGTCATAGGGAAATAGAGCTTGGAATAGTAACAATTAATTAAGATCAACAAAAAATTAATTAAGAGAAACACAAAAAATTAACAAGTAGGGTTTTCTCCAATCTATCATCAACAAAAAATTATGTGTAACAAGCACATAAAGGAAGAACTTACAACAACACCTAAGGAATAGCCATCAAAAATGAGGAATAGGCATCAAATAGTGAGGAATGACTTACTCCAAGGAGGGTTTTCTATTTTTCCGAGATTAAGTGTAAATTAGATTAAGACCTGAGGTAGAGGATGCTAATCTAAATTGTTGGTAGGGCTCCAGATAGGTCTAATTATCTACCTACACTTCCAACTAAGAAAATTTTTCCCAATATAAATTTTTTTTGGTCTACAACTCTACGAAAATAAAATGCAATCTGTACGAGTAAATTTCAACAAAGTCTAATCTAAATGTGAAAACTCATTGATAAACTGTAGCCAGAAATGAAAGTGCCACAAATTGTCTATTACACACATGAATCACCACACGTATATTGTGTAAAAGCGCAAGAATTTTGTTCTATTTCACAATCTCACACCAGTCTTCCTCCATGCATGTCCATTACGTAAATGCCCAGATAGTGAAAGCGCCAGAAATGACCTGCACTGTTTGCTAGGAATCTTGTGAAAGAAACCTTGCCTGCCAAAAAGAATTCCTATAAAAATGACCTGCCCATGAAAAAGACCAAAATGAATCTCATCTCTAAAATTTTAGAGGGAAAAATAAGGGCATTCTCTAAAATTGGAGGAAAGAATTAGGTCGTTCGAGCGAAGGAGTGGTTCATACGAAGCCTTTCTTTCTGTGGATTTTAAAAATTTAAAGAATTCTCATGAAGCGACAAGGGGTTCATTAGAAGCCCCCTTCATTAGAAGGGGGGGCTTCTAATGAACCACATTCATTAGAAGGCCCCCCTTCTTTCGAACCACCTAATTGAATTTTTTTTGTGTATTTCTAATTTCTCTTCACTTAAATAATTGTAACCCATTATTGTGGGTTCAACCTTGGCTAGCTTTTATAGAAAGTTCATTAGAAACTTTAGTAGTATATATGCACCCCTAACTAAAAAAATGCAAGTGGATAGAAAAGACTTCAAGTGGAGCATAGGAGCAGTGAAAATTTTTGATATGTTGAAGAAGAAGGTGAGAAAACAACCTATTTTAGCCCTTCTAGATTTCAATAAGGTGTTTCAGGTGGATTGTGATGCCAATGGTAATGCCATTAGAGCTGTTTTGAGCCAATAAGGTAAGCCCATTGCATATTTCAGTGGAAAGTTAAATGATGCAAAGAAAATGTATTTTGTGTATGATCAAGAATTTTATTCAATAGTTCAAACATTAAATAAATTGAGGCATTATCTATTGCTAAAATAATTTATTTTGTACACTCATCATCAAGCATTACAATACCTAAATAGTCAGGGAAAATTGAATCAAAAAAATTTCAAATGGATAGAATTTTTGCAGAGTTATACTTTTTCTTTGAAGCATACGAGTGGGAGGTCTAACAAAGTTGCAAATTCCTTGAGTAGGAGATAGAAATTGTTGACAGAAATATAGATCTATGTGGTTGGGTTCAATGAACTCAAGACCTTGTATCCTAAAGATCCTAATTTTGTAGAAGCTTAGAAAGCTTGCAAGGAGCCTATTACATTAGACATGACAAAATGGTTGGATTTTGTAATCCAAGATGGAATGTTGTTTAGGGGAATCCAATTGTGTATTTCGAGGAGTTCCATGAGAGATAACCTAATCAAGGAGAAGCGCAATGGAGGAATGGTAGGAAACTTTGGTCACGATAAGACTAATGCCATTATTAGTGAACATTATTATTGGCCTTAGTTATCATAGGATGCGAAGAGACTTGTGCAAAGTTGTAGAGTATGCCAGATAGCTAAAGGAGTGATCCAAAAAATAGGGTTGTATTAGCCATTACCTGTACCAGAGAGGTCATGGGAAGATATAAGTGTGGACTTCATTCTTGGTTTACCAAGGACACAAAGAGGAAATGACTTAGTATTCGTGGTGGTTGATAGGTTTTCAAAGATGATACATTTCATCCCATTCTAGAAGACCCATGATGTTATCCATATTGCTGATTTTTTCTTTAGAGAGATGGTAAGACTACATGGTCTACCAAAAAGTATAGTTTTAGATTGTGACACCAAATTTGTTGGGTACTTTTGGAGGACCTCGTGGAAGAAATTGAGGACAAAGTTGAAGTTTAGTTATGTACACCATCCACAGACTAATGGGAAAACTAAGGTAATGAATAGGAGTCTAGGTAAGCTATTGAGATGCTTGGTAGGAGGGTATGCATAGGATCATCATGGAAAAAATAGGCCCTTAATTGGTGAAAAATTCAAAAAAATCATAGTTAGGTGACTTGATGTAAAAATTTGAATAAGTTATCTATATAATTTCAAAAATATGTAAATAGAATCTGTATCAAATTGAATGTAGTTTCTAAACTAATAGGTT
Organism: Sequoia sempervirens; assembly: GCA_007258455.2. Classification (NCBI taxonomy): domain Eukaryota; kingdom Viridiplantae; phylum Streptophyta; class Pinopsida; order Cupressales; family Cupressaceae; genus Sequoia; species Sequoia sempervirens. The sequence continues at coordinate 8,882 of VDFB02115056.1, forward strand.
TATTTAAAATAATAATAATCTATTTGGTGAAAATTTTAAATTCCAATCCAATAGTACTTAAATGTTAGGGATAATATTATTTTATAAGATTTTAGATATAAGTAAAGGACCCATGTCCCAATGTGATGCATATTTTTTTATAATTTTTTCCAAGTAAATAATTAATTATGAATTTTTTATTACAAATTTTAAAAAATGTAAAAAATTGTATGTTTGACCACCTTAACTTGGTCAAAAATTTGAATTATTTATTTATTTTAATCTTATAGTATGTGATGCATGTTTTAGATTCAAAAAATGTGATACCATTTGAAAGCAATAGATTTTTTTCAATCAGCCTATCAATTTGGACTTTAGTTGTAATTCAAAGAGAAAATGAATAATAATTATTTATTAAACTCAAAGTAAAGCATAATTTATATTGGTGGAAATTTGAGAATCTCCTTTAAAAACCATTTTTGTTTCATCAATTTTGGGTTAAAAAAAAGTCATTAGCCACATACCCTACACATACCCATCATATCACCACTTTTTGGCCGATCATGATCCTAAACATACCCAAGAGATAAACCCAAGGGATGGGACTTGATCTTACCCCAAGAAGAATTTTCTTACAACAATTTTTTCAACAAGAGCATTGGTAGATCACCATTCCAAATTGTGTGTAGAGGCAGTCTCAAGATCGCTCCAAAATTGAGGAAGATGGACCAAGAGAAGAAGACAAGTACTTAAGATAAAGACTTTACAGAGCACATCAAGAACCTAAACGAAGAGGTAAGGGAACACATTGATAAGATGAATATGTAGTATAAGGCTAAGGCATATTAGAAGAGGAGGTATAAAGAGTTCTATATTGGTGATGAAGTTATGGTCCACTCAAAGAAAGAAAGGTTTCTAGTGGGAACCTACAACAAGTTGAAGATGTAGAAGTTCAACCCCTATAGAATTTTGAAGAAAAATGATTCAAGGAATGCATATGAGGTAGATTTTCTAGATGGAATCAATATTTCCCCTATGTTCAACGTTGTAGATTTGATAGAGTATCATGAAGATGGCACAGAGGATGGACCAACAATGGAACATCTAGCATTCTTGCACCTAATTTAGAGAGGGGGGAGATTGAAGCAATCTTGGATAGTCATGTGGGAAGGAGTACTAGAAATGGGAAGTATGAACAATATCTGGTGAAGTGGAGAGGAAGGCTTGTGGAAGATTTATCTTAGTTGTCTAAGGAAGAGGTTAACCATTTGGGTTTTCCTCAACCATTTGAGACATGATGGGGTCACTTCTCAAATTATCCTAGTGTTTGATGTAGGAGCATCCAATGGTGTAAGGGAAATATTGCATCACCCAAAAATATTTTTCCTTTAAGTTAAATTTTTGGTAGATGTTTTTGTATTTCTAGATACACTTTTTGTTGAATAAGAGTCCCCAACTTTCAAAACTACTTTTCTACTATTTCTAGTCAAAATGCTATTTTTAGCATGTATGAATTTGAAGGTGTGAGGTAAAAATTTATAGGAAGCTTTAGGATAGAAAAATAGAAAACTTGGATAAAGAATTAGGCCAAGATAATTCCCCATTTGAAAGATATTCATGTTTCAGTTTTCCAAAATTTCCTTGAAAACTCTTTCGAGCTAGGTTTGAGGCACTAAACGGTCTTGTACAGGCTCATCAATTGCTGAAAATGGTGGATCTGGTTCTTAGCACATACTAAAATCTGATACCTTTCCAATAGTTCAAACGACACATCAAATGGAGACCCGAATCAAAATTTATGGCTTCTGGATGTTGGTGAATTTTTGGAAAATTGCCAATTTTCAAATTGGAACTCAATTTCTAAATTTCAAATTTCAATGCCCAACAACCCACATTCAAAATTAAAATTGTATTTTTGGCTCTAATCCAAAAAAAACTATTTAGGACTCATTTTGGAAATTCTAGGGTGTGGGGGGATTGGAAAAGAGGAAATTGTATTGGGAAAGGGGGATTTCTTCTTAGAAATAGTAAAAGTTGAATGTATGGCAACCTATGAGGATTTGATCCTCTGGAATGTAATTTCTTTGCAATGAGAACATATTGCTAGTAACTAAATAATAATTTTGTGATTGCCTCTATTGTGTGCTCTTTTGAGTCTCAAGTTGTGTCTATCATTAGTAGTTTTCTCATTTGTTTGATATTTTATGGCTTTAAAAGCCTATACAGTATGTATTTTGAGCATCTCAATTCATTCACTCCTTTTTGGTGAAATAGCATAGTGCTTCTCTCTATTTAGTGAAGGTCTTCTATTGAAAATGGTGCTCTTGGGCAGTGAATGAAACCAACATGGTATCAAAGAAAACATTCTACTCTCCTTCCCTTCAGAGTTTTCATCTGAGTGTTTGAGATCATTTATTTGCTAAATGCTTTTTTCGACATTTCATTTTTTTTCAAACTTCAAAATTTCCTTGTTTTCCTATGATCATCGCATTGTGATTTATCATTTGTGGTGTGATTTTCTCCCTTTGTGAGGCGTGATTTTTGTTTTCATTGAGGAAGGTGTGATTTGTCCATTTGGTAGTGTTTCAAACTTGTGCTAATAGCAAATTATGAACTAGTTGTTGAAAGGGGCATCAAATTTTAGTTGCTGGGAAACATTCCTGATTGTGTGGAGGTGGGTGGAGAGTGCTCCATAGCCCACACCCTTCATCACTATGTAGATCTTTTTTGGGGGTCGATTTTGATTAGAGAGTCATGATTCAAACCAGCAAAGGCTTAGTAATTCTCATGTCCCAAGCCCAGTCACCCTCACATCTAATTACAATAGTAACTTGAATACCTAAGGTGATTTTTTCTACTATCTAGATGTTGCTACAAATTTGTTGACTGGAGTTTGATTGCCTAAATAGAAGCCATGATTTGAATCAAGGATGCAATTTATTTTCTTGAGGCTATCATTGATTTATAGGTAGCAAATCATTCTTGCAGCATAAATTTTTCCAAACTTTATTTTATAAAGTTTTTCCCTAAATATTTAGGGTTTGAATGTTACACAGCTGAGAGGAAGTGGGCCCAAGTTGGTTTTGAGTTTTTCTTGTTAGAAACATTATCCCACATTGGTAGCATGGGGTAGTTTCTTTCTATTTAAATATCACTACAATGTTTCTATTTGGTGTGAGAAAGTCTCACAGATTGAGAAGAAGTTGTTAAGTTGTGGAGGGGTATGTGCAGGATCATGATGGGCCAAAAAGTGGCAATATTATGGGTATTTGTAGGGTATGTGGCTAACGACTTTTTTTTAATCCAAAATTGATGAAACAAAAAGGGTTTTTAGAGGAGATTCTCAACTTTCCACCAATATAAATTATGCTTTAATTTGAATTTAATAAAGAATTATTATTTATTTTCTATTAGAATTATGACTAAAGTCCTGATCGATAGGCTGATTTAAAAACATCTATAAATTTCAAACAACATCAATTTTTTTGAATCTGAAACATGTGTCACATTCTATGCTTAACATACTATAGGATTAAAAAAAGAAAAATTAAATTTCATGAAGTTTTGACCAAGTCAAGGTGGTCAGACATACGAGTTTTTATATTTTTTAAAAGTTGTAATAAAAAATTCATAATTAATTATTTACTTGGAAAAAAATTACAAACAAATATGCATCACATCTGTACATGAGTCATCTAATTATATATAAAATCCTATAAAAAAATATTATCATTTTATTATGGTTAGGGAGGTCAGACAGACACCTACTTCTTATTTTTTCCCTGAAATTTAAGTACTACTGTATTGAAATTTAAAATTTTCACCAAATAGATTTTATTTATTTTTAAATAAACCTAGTAGTTTAGAAACTACATTAAATTTTCTATAGATTCTATTGTTACATATTTTTGAAATAACATAGATAACTTATTCAAATTTTTACGTCAAGTTGCCTAACATTGATTTTTCTGAATTTTTTGCCACTTAAGGGCCTATGTTTTCCATGATGATCCTGCACATACCTAGAGACTTGTGACATACATTTGGATTTCCAATGGTGTGAGATTCTGCTACAAGAAAACAGTAAGGTGCATAATATTTTTGCTCCAATTTTCTAGATTCAATCCTTTTAATTTCCTGAGTAATACTTTTTTGGAGATATTACTTAGTTGAAATTTTTTGGAGGCTTCAGTTTGGTGTATTTTTTTCCCTTTTTTGTCATGGATACTCCTTAGTCAGTTGAATTGTTAACTTCCCATAACTACCATACCTAGAAGATGAAAATGTGTAGGTTGCTCCGGTCTTATGGTTTTTAGTCAACACTGAGTGATAACCAATCCACTCTTACCAGGGAATATGAAATATTTTCCCTTAGAAGTTCAAGTGTGACAAAGCTATGGGTCTAATAAAATTCAATGTTTCTCATAGTATTCTTTTTCATATTGATGAGTGTGATACACCCAAGGAGATATGGGATAAGTTACATAACTTGTTTGGTTAGGTTAGTGAGTTATGTACCTTGCAACTAGAGGCTGAATTAACCTCTCTTTCCCTTGATGCATTTCCTTCCATTGATGATTTTCTAGTCAATTTCAAATTTGTAATGTCACAATTGACGAGATGTGGGAAGAAAAAAATTGATAAGGAGTCCATTTTTTTATTTTTTCTAAGCTGAGAAGCCCATTTGCAGTCTTTCCTTCTATCTTTTACTCCACCATGGATGCTTTTGGAAATGCACTCCAAATGCCTTCTTTTGAGACTTTCTATGACCAGTTGATAAGGGAGCAAGTTGAACTTGTCCAATTAGAGGGGGTCCCCATGAATCATGCATTGGTTGCACAAGGATCTAAGAGAAAATGTAAGAAGAAACCTAATCCTAAGACAAAGCCAAATGAGTCTTCGACCTCTTCAAAAGAGGAAAAGCCTAAGAAGGAGAAATTCAGTTGTGTGTATTGCAAAAAGAAAGGGCATGATGAACACCATTGTTATATGAAGAAGATTGACTAGCTTTCACAACTTCTTCAGAAAAACAATATTCCATTTCCCTCATGTATGACTCCTTCTACAGCCTATGCATCTTCATCTCCATCTACATCATCATTCAGCCTTACACAGTCAAGGAATGCAGGATTTACAAATAGTAAAGAAGTTAAACTATGCATGGGTAAAGGACATGAACTGGTAACTTCTACAGTTCATTTTTGTCATGATAGATGGTTTTTGGATTTAGGATCATCTCACCACATGGGTTTTTCTCCCTATCCTTTTTTGGGTCTTCATCCTACTGAAACTTCCAAGATTTTGTTGGGAGATAATAAGCTTTTGGATGTTGCAGGGGTAGGAAATGTTGAAATATGTGATGATTGTGTTAGAGATGTATTGTGCATTCCTGATTTGCATACACATCTACTATCTAGATCTATCTGATCACTCATGGTGAGGTACCAAAGACTATAGAATTCACTAAAAAAAAAAATTCATTAGAGAGGCTAATATTAGAAAATTCATTGTTGTTGGTAAATTTGATCATCATTCTCTCCTCTATATGTTCTCTCATTTTTTTGATGATGATTATGAGCCTCACACTCCTCTTGCTAGTGTTGACAGTAATTCCTTGGGAGAGATTGGTCATTTAAACTTTGGAGTTCCTCAAACCTATGTTGATTCTCCTCTTGTTGCTTCAGAGGTTAGTTCTTTAGCACAACAAGATATTTTTGATGCTTCATATCTTGTTTTATTGGATGAGTATTTGGCATGCATCTCATAGTTGTTTATGAAGACTCATCTTGCATATTTTGGAGACATACTTCAAGGGATTTCTCTCCTCTTTGACGATAGTTTTAGCATGGTTTTTGATAAATCTAGATTGTCTTTGGAGTTGACATTGCTGATCCTTCACTTGATTTGTCACATTTCTTGGTTGTTTTTAATCATGATTATGAGGTGGATTATTTTTGGAGACTTCTTGGGTATGTGCGGGATCATGATGGGCCAAAAAGGTAGCAATATTATGGGTATTTGTTGGGTATGTGGCTGACGACCTTGTTTTTACCCAAAATTGATGAAACAAAAAGGGTTTTTAGAGGAGATTCTCAGCTTTCCACCAATATAAACTATGCTTTAATTTGAAAATAATAAATAATTATTATTCATTTTCTATTAGAATTATGACTAAAGTCCTAAGCGATAGGATAATTGAAAAACATCTATAACTTTCAAGCAGTATCACATTTTTTGAATCTAAAACATGTGCCACATTTTATGCTTCACATACTATAGGATTAAAAAATAAAATGAATTTCATGAAGTTTGACCAAGTTAAGGTGGTCAGACATACGAGTTTTATATTTTTTAAAAGTTGTAATAAAAAATTCATAATTAATTATTTAAGTGGAGAAAAAATACAAAAAAATATGCATCACATCCAAACATGAGTCCTCTACTTATAAATAAAATCTTATAAAAAAATGTTATCATTTTATTATGGTTAGTGTGGTTAGACAAATGCACTTATTTTTTTCCTAAAATTTAGAATTACTACTACATTGAAATTTCAAATTTTCACCACATAGATTTTATTTATTTTTAAATAAACCTAGTAGTTTAGAAACTACATTCAATTTTCTACAGATTCTATTCTTACATATTTTTGAAATAATATAGATAACTTATTCAAATTTTTACATCAAGTTGCCTA
>VDFB02115057.1:0-61236 GCA_007258455.2 Sequoia sempervirens
TCTTCAATTTTAAGCGCGTTTCTGGAAACTCGCCACCAAATAGAAAAGTGTTCAGTTCAAAAAGGAAAAAGTTGTACATTATTTCTCCTACTCTTAAGTCACGTATTCAGTCCCGTGGATAACATTTGGGATTAGATAATAATGCGAGTAGATGGTGATGTTTCCGAAGTCCAAAATTCACTTTCTAATTTTCTTGGCAACCTGTCACAGTTATAGTAATTAGAGTTGAGGCATTGTACAAAATTAAATAGCCTCCCTGAAACCATTGGCAACCTATCGCAGCTTCAAATTTTAGACGTACAAAGTTGTAGTAAATTAAATAGCCTCTCTGATTTCATTGTCAACCTGTCTGAGCTGTGGCGACTGAACATAAATGGAAGTAATGTCTGATATATCTTTGTAGTAAGGAAATTTGCTTGAATAGATATGTATATGATAATATTCCATTATCTAAAGTAAACCTTTGTTTTCTCATTCTGTATAAAGGCATATTTAAAGCATAGAAATAATTGAGAAAGAAATGTTTCACTTATTTATTTGATTTAGAATTTAAATGAAGGTTAGTCTTACTTATTTATATTACTTAGAGTTCAAATGGTTTATTTTAGACAAGTAGATTCAGTTATGAGTTTGATTCTTTTGCGTTAGGTAGTTGGAGGACTCTTTCTTCAATTAGGTAATTTCCATTATTGTTGAAATCATTTAAGCCATTTAACTAATGTATGTCATTTTTGTGTGATAATTGTTTTATATAGTGGGTTAGGTTATTATGTTCACACTTTGTTTTATAATTGATTAAATAAGGAGGTTAAGGTTACTTTTGTAAATCTTAATGTGAATTATTTTGGTAGTTCTTGGAATCATGGTGTCTCGTGGCTTTAGGTGAAATATGTGGAAGTTGTGTGTTCGTAGAATTAGAGGTTGAATGGTATATGCATATAGCTATAGGGAAATTGAGTCACTATTGTGATTAATGTGTAGTGAGATAGATAGTAAAATATGTCTCTTCATTTTTTTTAAATTGGTTTAAATGATGTCGCAATAATTGAAGAGATAGGATATAAAGGAAACCTTAAATGCTAGTTTAATGTTATCACTTTATGTAGATTAGAAGAAAGTAGTTTGTGAATTAATGAATATGGTCTTTTACATGAGCAAGCTAATAAGGAATTGATAGATTATTTAACTTAAAACACTTTGAGTTATTGGTAGATGACTGATAGAAGGAATGTCTCACTGTTTGGTTGATAATGGGGGGGGGGGGTTGCTTCGAAAAGTGAAATTCATGGATGTTGTAGTTGCTTGTTTTTGTTGGTTATTATATGATTTGATGTTTCATCTTCAGGTGATTTTTCCTTAAGTTAATTTTGGTTGGGATTCTTTTGAATATCTTGAAGTCCTTGATGTTCTGATGAGTATGATCTTATTTTATTTGATTGAGGATCTTTTATTCATTGGGTTGGTGTGAATGCCTTTTTAGATTAATTTTGATTCAAGGAATCCCTTATCATTTGATTTGTGTTGCATTGTAATTGGGAACTCGTGTTTTATTTATGAGTTGTGGATAGTTGATCTTCTTGAATTTTTGATTTATTTTGTATCAAAGTTGATTATGTAGTCTGGATGGAGTTGTTGATCTTATTTTGATGTATTCAATCATTATATTTGAATTGAAAATAATTCTTTAAGGTCTTGCATTTATTGTTGTCATATTTTCATGGGGAAACCCCAGTGTAAGCCCTTTGAGATACTTCCAGAGGCATTGAGAAAAGTTGTGAGAATTTCATTGATTTCATTTTGGCCAAGATTGTGATCATATTGTTGATTTTGGTGATTTTGCTCGAGTTGTACCATGTGGATGAGATTTCTATTTCGTGGTTTTGGCGGGATGGGTAATGTCTCACGTTTGCTTCAATTGAGGTTGGATATTATGTTTCCTTGTTGGTACAACCCTTGGATTTTGTTTTTATGTTTTGAGTGTCTAGAGAGAGAGTGGCTCTAAGTGGGTGGTCGGTGCAAAAAGGGGCACCAGGATAGCCCTCGTTAGAGTGTGATTAATAAGTGAAAACCTAAGTAATTAACAAGGGTGTGGGTAGAATCACATTAAAAAGATAATTGATGCCTCATCCGCCTTTTAGTGCTATCACAGACTAAAGGGGATTGAGAAGGCCGTGGTTGGCATGATCGTTGCCTTGTCTTCGCGAAAGGTAATGGTTCCACATGAGTGACCCTATGGGGCGGTTCCTTGAGATAGGTAGCCTGGATAACCATAGATGGAGGTGGCTCATAGCACTTGGTTGCCTAGATAATCCATCAGTAGATGGAGGCGGTACCTTGCAATAGGTAGTCTGGAGAATCCATGTTAAGCCATGCGATGACACTCTCCTCTAACATTCCTATTTATGTTGTCTTTGGAAATCCTCTGGAAGTGGTCTTCTTTTCTTGAATTGAGGATTTATTATTGTTTAAGTTTGAGTGATCTTATGTGTTTATATTTTCTCTTGAGTTGGTCATATATCTATGTTTGATTTGGAAGTGTTTCATGATCATTCTTTGGTTACTTGTTTACTAGTCATTACTTTGGTTTATGTGATGAGATTTATGACTTTAAGTTATTATGTTGATTCTTGGGTGTTGTTGATTATGTCATTGCGATCCTTGAGTTTTGTGATACTTTTGTATGATGTTGAGTTTTGTGGTTCCGTGTTTGGATGTTCTTGGTTGAGATCTTTTCTTGTTAGCTCCTTAGCACGGAGGGTGGGTCTTCAGACCCACGTGGTCAGGTGGAATGTGCTAAGCACCCCATTGGGTCCCTAGTTGAGGATCAAGAGGTGCAGAATGGTGCTGTTGCGGCGACCCTAGAGTTGTATCCGTTTTGGAGCTAGTTATGATACTATGTATTTCTCTATTCATTTGTATCATGTTATCTTGTGTATGGTTTCCATTTATGTTTGGAAACACTTTTGTATCATTGTACCTCTAGAACATTGTACTGAAATGTAATGTTAACTTGGTGTGGATATTGGCCATGGCAGTTGTTATTTAATGTGTTAAGTTAATCATGTATATGTTGTATTTATGTTCACAAATGGTTTCTTATCAATGATATATCATGTATGTGTTACATTTGTTAATGTTTACTTTGCTATGGATTATATCTCTAGCTTTTATTCTTTATTGTCATTGTGTGGATCTAAGTCGCGTAATGACTCCTCGTGTACCCCAAGGGATGTATGTGTTAGTGAATCTACTTAAATGAAATTCATGTCATGACTCAATGTGTATTACATGTATGTTATGTTTACTTTAAAAAAGAAAAATTGTGCAGTGATTATTGTTTAATTGTCCTTTGGGGTTCGCACGATGGGGCATTACAACAAGACTTTACAACACTTCAAAATAGGACTTTTTGATGAATAAAAAGGTGTTTTTAAGGTGAATTGTAATAAAGAGAGTCTAGAAGAATGTGGAAATTCCTTACAACACTTCACAACACCTTCACAAGAAATTATTATTTAAATTTTTGTACCTAAATATGCATGTTCAAGCCATGTTACAACATAAAATCAAAGAAAAATATATCAAACACCATGAAACAAGACCTAAAAGGCCATGAAAATGACAAGGGACCATTTTTCTACGATACATTTAGCACCCACTTTAGTGAGAGGATGAAGTTGCTTCAAACTCACACTAAAGTAGCCATGAACATTGAGAGGAGGGTTCAAATGTACTTATGTTAGAATGATGGAATGACAACGATCAAGAGGGATGATCAAGCCCCCAGGATGAATATCCCATGGAAAACTAAGCATTAGAACAAAGAAACACACAAGTGTTGAAATGAATTGGATGAAGCATCAATCGACAATCTAACTAGTTGTAGATTAGAAAGAGAATGTGTAATCACTTTGGGGCGATAAAACACATAGTGGTCCACTGGGTGAGAAGGCCCAAATGTACTCACTTTGGGGCCACATAACTAGTTTTCCATAGGGTGAGAAAGCCCAAAAAGGTAAGATACATATGCTAGTTGGTATGCACTCACAAATACAAAGGTGGATATGGGGAAAAGTCATTCCACTAGGTGGGCTTCCCACTCAACCATATTAAAGTTACACATGTTGATAACTTTAGCAAGGAACTGTTACAAATTTTTCACCACAACTCAATTGGTAGAGTTGGTTGAATGTTGTTATATCTTAAGGTGGAATTGAAGATTATGTTTGAGTGTTGTTTGCATTTTTATCATTATGCATTGAGTGACAATTGTGCATTTAAAAGAAAAAAATAGAATCTCAGAGTGCTATTCAGATATTCCAATTCAGATATCCTAGAATTAAATGAAGTGCAAAATTGAGCATATAAATAACAAAGCATTCAAGTGCTTTCATTTATTTCTGAAAAGAAATTCATATTTACATAAGTTCATTTGATTGCAAGAATCAGAATGTATTACAACATTGCATTTAAATGCATTTTTTTTTTCAAATGAAAAGTGAAAGAGATGATATCAAATATTCACACAAGCCTTGGATGTGACTGTCACAATGTATCACTAAAACACACTACACTATTGAAGATGCGAAAGATAAATCATATAAGTAATGACATAATCATCATTACCTATTTTGGTTGATGGTCAATGATGGATGGTGTGCCTTTGTCTGCTCGAGCTCCATTGACCTGTAAGAGAAAAGAGGGAGATGTCAAAGGTTCCAATTATGAAGAAACCTATATGAGTCACCCACAATAGTGTAGCCTACTATTAATCATACATTGAAAAAATCAAAGAGGTGCAGAGGAAATTAGCTGAAGGAGAAATATCATGATCATCATATTCTATTTTTTATTCTAACATTGTTTGTTTCCTTGTGTAGGTATAGGTAAAGTCATGAAGCTGATCATTATTCGAAGACCAAGCATGTGGAGAAAAATGAGCTCCCACAAGGGTAGAGCTCGGCATGCTGCCCTACGCATTATAAATGGGCTTATTTAGAGATTACATCATCATATTCATCAAAGAAATGATATACAACTGAAAGAGTTAAACATAGCTATTTTTTGAGCTATTAAACCAATTGTGCATTCATAACAATCAGGAAGATTTTTTCTAAAAGCTACAGGTGAACAATGAGTTTAACTCACTCAAATAATTCGGCTGAGTACATTTATATCAAACATTGTTGTATAGTTCTGTGTTATTTGTTCATCATGATCATATATGTTATACAAGGTTTAGTTCATCAGTATTCTTTTCACAGTCAAGGATAGTGAACAAGCATACATTATGCCTTAATGAAGAGTTATGTTTTAATCATGGAAGAGAGTAGATTTAAAGAACAGGTTGTTAAGTGGAACATAAAAATGCATGAAGAGTGCCAGGTTGAAGCCTAATAAGGTGAAAGACAGTCAATGCACTCAAATAATAAAGGAATGATCAGTTCCAGTTTGACTGATGATACAATGTAGCATTAGGGGATATGCAATATGTAATGATCATTCTAGAATGACGAGGAAAGATCAAGCATAACAAAGGTGTCTCAGAGGTGTTAATTATGCATTGAGGAAATCAGGTACGATGTAGTCTATAATATTACGATTTTTCATTTTAAAGCCTCTACATAAAGTCCAAGAACATAAAGAAAATGTTGCTATATGGTAAAGTGAAGGAGTCCCAAAGTTTTTGTGTGCAAGGAAAACAACATGGGGTAGTAATATATTCAGAGACTTTTCATATCTCAATTAGAATACACCACTTGGGAGACTCATTCCAACATCCAGGTACATCTGTAAGGAATTACAAGTATCGAACAGACAAAGGTGCTCAGTCTTGACAAGGATTGAAATACATAAAAGTCATTTTCAGAATGAGTAGATTATGCATTGAATAAGTAATCTACAAATTCAGCCAAAAGTAAATTCTAAGTGAAAAAGGAAACAACATGAACTCATATGGTTGTAATTCAAAAAAAGGACACATTTCCAGAATTTCATGAATCTGTGGTCCATTTTCTTCATGAAGAGACAAATACAAAAGCATGCTAAAAGTAAGGAATTCAAATGATGGTGAAGCTCAGTTTTTACACAATTATTGAAGATGCAAAAACAAGAGTGGGGTTGAGCCCATAAATTAAATACAGATAAACACATAGATTTTGTTACTCTCACAGGGGTTTTTATTCTAAAGGTAAATGATACAACAAACAAGTACCTATGCTGGGGTTTCAAGTAAATATATAGATTTTCACCATTTCTAGCCATCCATGTGGGTATTTTGATCACAACAACAAAACAATTTGTTCTATTAACCCAAATGAGGATTTTATGTGAAGTAATAGGTATATGATCGAATTTTATTGGGTCAAGCTTCAGAATATATAAAAAACATGAAGTTTCAATTCACAAGAAATGCCATGTGAAATTTTGTTAGGGAAATAACAAGAGCTCATGCAAAATGATGGTGTTCGAGCGCCATAGGATAAATCATAGAATAGATATATTTTCTTTAGAAATTTCAAATACCCATATGCAAATATGTCTTCAAATACACAAGAAAGTGGATTTCCTATTTTGGGTCGAGCCCAAAGTCTCTAATAATGCTTTCTACAATAGATATATGGCGGTTTGTACATGGCCATAGAATCTTAAGTGAAGGTGGTCAAGCATTCTAAAGAAGAGAGTATATATTTTCAAATGTAACTCACCACTTCAAGTCTATAGGAGAATGTATAGCCGCAACCAGACCCATATTGAAGTCTCAAAACTCCAAGCAAGAATCTAGCTCGAGCTCGCATGGGCGGCCAGTGAAGGAAAAGAACACAAAGACAAATACAAAGAGCTCAAGCTCGAGGTTCGTAGTCTTTAAAATAAGCATAGAAGATACAAAGAAATGTATTAGAGGTTGTGTTAGATGTGGCCATAAGGCCAGAGTGAATGAAAATGTGAAGCCATAGAAGCTATGAGTGAATAGATTACCTTGTGAACAGAAGCAAAAGCAATAACCTGCGAGCTCTCTCTCTCATAGAGCTTTCAAATGAACCTTGAGCTCACAATAGGATGGCCAAGCAAGGCGAAGTCACATAAAGGTTAAAAAGAAAGTTAGAAAAGTGAGCAGGCTGCAGCCATGGTGATTGTTCTTGCTTTAGAATGGAATAAAAGAACTTTGATACTAAAAAACTAAGCTTACCCATTGAAGGAGCTTGACTATTGAAGAGCATGATGAAGTTCTCAAGGCACACAAGTTCCAGTTTGAGCTCGATCATGGCAGCATGCTCTCAGGCAAAGCTCATTTTTTTCAGGAATGATCATTTGCAAAATGAATCATTATTAGGGCTTGGCATCTTTTTCTCATGCCCTAATTTGAGCCAACCTTATCATTATCTGGATTATTCGGTCAAGGCACATGGGTAAATTTGAATGGGTAATCCTTGCATTATAATTTAATCAAAGTCCGAAGTTTGATATTTGAGGGAGGCCGAAATTTGTATGTTAGGTTGACATTTTAAGTCTTAAGACTTATTTTTTGTGCCTTAGTGAATTGAAGTCTTGAAACCCTATTTTAGGTGTTTTAGTGAAAACAATGAGAATATAAATGCTGAATAGGTTATGACCTAGGGGTGATTTTAATTATTATCTCCTTAGAGTTTTTTGTTTTAATTTATTTTAGAGAAATCAATTGGAGATTGATGAGAGGATAATGATATATATTAATATTTTTATGATTTTTTGAGAAAATCAAAGCATTGTAATGGAGAAATAAGGCGTTTTCTTTTTGCAAAATATTTTATAATCTTTAATTCCAAAAAATAGGAAAATTGTAAAATCTGCAATCCTGTAAAGTAGAATCGTACATCAATCTTTTATAAATTGTTTTATGATTTCTTGCTATTTTTTTATCAAATTCATTGTTGAATTTTCCTCTTGGTCAAATTTGAGTCTTATCTTGGAGGGATAAGGTGTTTTTTGGGCTTTTAAAGTAGATTCAACCTATTTTTAGAGGCTTGATAGTTTGATCATAAAAGCAGTATGTTTTTTTCTACTTTTATGCATTTTTTGAGACAATTTGAAGCTTTTTTTCTTGAGCTTCTTTGTGAGCTTGGATTAGGGTTTCTGGAGAGTGATATATTTGAAAAGATTTAGTCTTTTTCCTCTCTCTCAATTGAGATTTCAGTTCCTACTCATAGACATTCTTGAGTTTGTGGACTTCTTGTACTTAGTTCAGAATTATTCACTCTTTCAGTTTTAATAAAGCAGCAATATTCTCCTTCTCATTTTTGTCTCAGCAATTTCATGTCTCTATGGTTCAAATCAAAATCCTTTTATTTCTTGTTGTTGTAAGTTGTGTTTCAGAATTGCATAGTTTTAGGTTGCCTATTGTATTTCATTTAGGAATCTTCATGCAAAATATTGATGGAAGTATGTGCCAGTGGGATTGTGAGATTCATTGTGATAGAAAGGATGTTGTGAGCATCAATGTTTGAATTTCAAAACTTTAAATTAATCATCAGTTAGATTCAGGTTTTGTTTTAGTCCATCTTTCTATCCCTTTTCCAAGAAGTTATTTAGAATAGGATCAATCATTTGGAGAACCAACTCACTCTGGAGATTCCTTCTTCGCTTAGATCACCCACATCTAAAGGAGGTTTCCATGTTTCAGTAGGTTGTTGAATATTACATTCAACATGGTGCAAATCTATTGGCAACATGAACCACAAGGAAACAAATACTATGAACAAAAATAAAGGTACCACAGTCATGCAAGTTGCATTATGCAAGGTGGAGAAAGGTGTAAAATGTAAAAATGTAAAGGATGTTCAAAGTAGTCTAGTTCAGTTTATGCAAGGTCAATCACTTAGGCAACATTGTGTCTAATATCTCCAAGAGAAGACCAAGCAAAGAATAGTATATTCAGAACCTAGGGGATGTAGTGCATCACATCAAGCCACCAAGAGGAATGTAATATGCTAAGATAGATCACAATTATGAAGGACATCACACCCAATGCCATTCACAAAGTGACAGACGCATCATGTAAATGACAATGCTACACTAGGAACCAAGAATGCAATGAATTATGGTAATGTATGCCCCCACTGTAAAGGAATTGCTACACATCATTCTGTGAGAAATGAATTTAAAGTAGTGAAAGAAAGAAAAAGAGAAAAGAAAACAAGACATGAGAGCCAACTTGGAAAGCCCTATTCCAAGTCGTATGTTATGAAGTTAGGCTATGTCATGTCAAGGAGAATGAAAAGAAAAAGAAAGGTAGTTCCTCCTAGAAAAGAAAGCACACCAAACACATAAGGGATCTATGGATTTTGGGTAAGTATGTTCATTGCTACAATGTCCTTATGATAGAGCTCAGAACTATCATCATTCCCCAAGGGACATAGAACTTGAAGAATGACACAAAGAGAGTGAAAATAATAGAAAAAGGAAAGTTCATTTTGGGTCAATATGGAAGAGACATTGTGGTCTCAATGCTTTTCATCGTCCCCAAAAGGAAAAGACAAAACAAAAGAAAACAAAAGAAAAGTACCTTTTGGGTCAACATGGAAGAGACATAGGGCATCACAACACTTTGTGTCATCCCCAAAAGGAGAACACAAAACAAAAAAAACAAAATAAAGGACCTTTTGGGTCAACATGGAAGAGACATAGGACATCTCTACACTTTACGTCATCCCCAAAAGGATAATACAAAATAAAAGAAAATAAAAGAAAAGGACCTTTTGGGTCAACATGGAAGGGACATAGGGTGTCTCCATGCTTTGTGTGATCCACAAAAGAAAAAAAAAAAGAAAAAAAAGAAATGACGTATGACACATAGAAGAATGGAGAGACAAATAGAAGAAGTAGACAAAAAGAGGAAATATCAAACACACAATACTGGGAAACAAAATACACACATAGAAATGCAAATAAAAGGAGAGAAATGTAAAAAAGGCTAGCTAGGTGAATGCAAGTCAACCATCTAACAAGTCATCTACTTCCCAATCATGTTCAGTGTAATATGAGGGTAGTTGAATGTCCAAAGGAAGAATTGCAAGTGCCAAAAGAGGAGTGGTACTAGGTTCTTCATGAGGTGGAGAGGATTTATCTTGTAAACTCATTGTAGATGAGAAAAAAGAGTTTAAATTGTTATGCACTTCCTCATCTATTTTTTCTATAATCCCATCATCATCATCTTCATCAAGATTAATGAAAATAGAAGGATGAAGGGTGATTTATAGGGATCGATGTATCAATTTAGCTATGGTTGTGGTGATTGTTGTACAAGAATTTCTTGTGGTAGGTTAGGAGAAGGAGGGTGGTCATGTATTACTTCTGTCAAAGGGGGAGGTTGATTTTCTTTATTGTTGTTCATGTGAGATTGATGAGTAAGGAGATGAGGACGATGCCTATGTTCCCTAGCACCATGGTTTCGGTTAATTTTGTTTTGGATTTTTTGAGGTGTAAGAGTGGATTGATTCATCATCGGTTCTTCGACTTCCAAAGGGGGAGGAACAAAAGAATCTAAGGAGGATGGGTCAACCACCTTCTCTTTTGCTTTATACACTTGTTTAATATGAGGAGGTCGCACAGGAGGTGTTTCATTGTCCTATGGTCACTTGAATGATGGCTGGGAAGTGTCAAGAGGTGGTCGTTGAGGAGGCTATATGGTTTGTTCAATGTAAGACTCAAGTTGAATCATAGTTTCATCTATGATAGGAGGGATGGAAGTGGATGTGGATGAGTTATGGAGAGAAAATTCAGCTATCTTTTTGGCTTTAAACTTTTGATAGGTGATGACAAAGAAATACTTTCGGGGGGTGATGGGTTCCATGGGTGTAGGCCAAAAGGCTTCTAATGAAAAATTACCTTTGTATGATAAGGGATTAAAGCCACTATGATGTACAATTAATACCTCATCTCCATGTGGAAACTTCAAACACTTATGAATGACTGAGGGGATCACTTTCATTGAGTGAAGCCAATGGTGGCCTATTTACAAATGAAATTGGTCAGATTGGGGGATAATTGAAAATGTGACCTTCAAAGATTTAGGTCCTATCTGTAAGGGGAGTATGATCGATTTGATTGTAGGGTATGGAAAACTAGTATCTATTTTAATCCATTTAGTTCATTTATTATAATTATCTTGATATAGCTCATGTAATACTAGAAACTCCACTCTGATCACATTCTTGCCACAAGTAGGATCTATTAATATCCCATTAGCGAGATTATCATAGATTTTTCCAGTGATGTTGAGAGGACCATCAAGAAGTTTGGGTAGTATGTCTTTAGCAGAAAATGTGATATCAAGAGATTTAGTGGTTTTTCCCTTACAAGGGATAATTTCTATCATAGCCACAAGGTTATCAATAGGACTTTCTTTAGTAATAGGTGGAGGTATATTATGTCATTCATTGTTTGTATCAACAAGCATTACACCAGTGTGTGAAGATTAACTAGCCTTGATAAATGAAGTAGTGTGTTTAGGCATAGGATTTGTGAAGACTTGTAAGTTCTAGTTAGGGGGTGCAATGGACTTATTTCCTTGATCATTAACACCCATAATGGATAAATGGCCTGAATCAACAAGGTCTTGAACTAAATGTCTTAGACGCTTGTAATGTTCAGTATCATGTGCATTTTGGCAATGAAAATGACAATAAGCATTAGGTTTGAAGGTGGGTGGTAATGGCTGATTTTGGTCAAGTGGTCTAATGGGTGGTAAAGTAAGCATGTATTTTTGAATTAATTGGTTCATTGTGTTATGGAGGGAATTGGGTAAAGGTGTAAATTATATATTCGGATCCCCATGGGTGTAAGGAACCATTGATTTAACAACTGCCATTGGATTTGGAACTGGTTGGGTTGGTTGTAGTTGTGAAGGTGGAGGTAGATTGAACTATAAAAAGCCTCTATTTGGTTTACAAATTTTTTGTTGTGTATTTTGGTTTTGATGTCTATGTTCAGGTTTGTCAGCTCAGTTAAAAGTGAATTTTGAATCATGACTTGAAATTGAGTTATGGTATTCACACAAGGTTGTACATAAATGCATAAACAAATGAAATTTCATCATAGTTAATTTATCCTGAAGGTTTATGGTCAAGTTTTTGATAAAAATCTTTTGCAGACGTGCATCAGGAATCTTGACATCAATTTGAGCATACAAGGATTGATAGCGAGAGATAAAATCTGTTAATTTTTTATCTATGTTTTGTCTACATCACATGAGGTCAAGCATTGTCTTTTAGGTGTCATGTGCACTTGAAAGTGACTTATGAAAGAATCCACCAATTCATTGAAAGAGCAGATGGAATGATTAGGCAAGTTGGAAAACCATTATAGGGCGGTGTCTTTCAAAGTCCTTGGAAATAGTTTGGCTAAAAGTTTATCATCAAGGACAAAATCACTACATAAAGTTGTATAAGCATTAACATGGTTGATAGGGTTTCCTTTTCCTCCATATTTCTCAAACTGAGGGATTTATATCCCTTGTGGCATCGAGATATATAATATTTCTAATGAAAAGGGGCTGCTACAAACATGATAAGTGGGTGGAGAATTCGACCTTGGCTAATGGTGGAAATTTGATGTTGCATGGATGAAATGGTGGTGAGGAGTTGTGTAAGAAGGGGATCAGGATATGTGGATTGAGGTGGACCTGTGGAAAAGGGTGATGGAGTGTGGGTGATGTCAGGTGAAGTGAAACAAATACTATGGGGTGTGAAGGTGGTAGAAGGGAATTGCGATGCAACAAGAGAAGTAGGAATGCTAGGTGGAATTGTGAAAGAAGGAGCCACATAACTAATATGAGGCATAGTTGTGTGAACTTGTAGATTGGTATAAGTTGGTATAGATGCAATGGTTGAAGGGGGAGGAACTTGAGGTCTTCCTTGGCTTACAATTTTTTTTGTGGATTGGACATTAGAAGAAGCATGTTTAGTGTAAATCTCAACAATTTTCTTCATCACTTGTAAGCCATCATCACTTTCAATTAAACAATGAAGGTTTTCAATAATAGGTATGGCAGTGGTAGAAATGTTTTCAAGTGACAAGTCTTGTTGTAAATGTGCAAAATACTCATGAATATTAATGACCTTTTCTTGTAGGAGGGAATTGTTTTGGGTGTCGACATGCATTGGATGGAAAGGTGAAGGTATAGAAGTGGTATTTTTAGTGCCTAATGCACCATTGTTCATACTAAGAGTAGGAGCTCATGAGATCCCAAGGTCCACAATGAAAGTGCTATCATGGGAAGCCATGAGTCTAGAACTTCTTCTCACTAAAGTATTATCAAAAGGGCACAAAACACTCATACAAGTACCACAAAGGAGGTGAATGCAAATTCAAGGGGATCTAATATGTATGAAATGAAAATAATAGAAATGCTACTAACTGTAGCAGAGATCTAACCATAAAAAATAGAAATACAAAAAAATGCCAAAAAAATGCCAGAAATATTGTTTAAAAGGTGCAGAGGGACTGATTCGCCCTGGGTGGCGAATGAGTCCTAGTATGAAATTTATTTTATATTTAAAAAAAAATTAAGATGATTTTAATCTCCTACAGAATGTAAACAATGATGCAAAATACAAATTTTTTGTTTTTTCAATGAGGTGCAATGAAAAAAAGAAATCTAAATGAATTTTTCACTAATGCAAGATGAAGAGGCCTAAAATGCAAAAAAAAAAAAAAACAATGTCCTAATTGAATTCTAATGCAAATTCAATATGAAAATGAAATAAAAAATATAAAGTGTTCAAATTGTAGGTTCACCAAAATGAACCATTGATTTTTGGCCTCCTATGGCTTCTCTAACTCTTCTAAGGTTTTTCACCTAAAAGGAGAAAGATAGGAGAAAAAATGCTAATGAGTTCATTCAAATTATGATATGTGTGTTGTTGTATAAGCTAGATGATGTAAAATAAATGTAATTGACTAATCTAAAGAATGAATATGTATGCAAAAGTGAATTTTAAGCTTTGTTTGAAAACACATTATGTATTACAACAATGAACTAAATGGATGAAGTATGCAGAACAAAAAGGAAAGGGATGAATCTAAGTGCACCTGGAAGAAGTGTGATGAATCTAGAGTGTTCTGAATGCTGGTTGAAATTACTAATTTTTCACAGTTGGACTTATTCATTCAAGCTGGTGAATCAATCCTCCTCCTAGTGAAAAATTATCGGAAGTAGGTTTCTATCTGTTGGGATCTAGAATCTGACAAAATTCAGATTCTCAGTCCTAAGGTGGGATTCGTTAGCCACTGATGGTGCATTAGTCCTCTCCCAAACTTCTATAAAATTAGGAGACAACTCTACAACACCAGGATCTAGAAATCACAGCTTGTTAGGTTGTGTTGATGGTGTTTTTATGCACTTCTCAACACAGACAGTGCATAGGTGCACTACCTCTCTTGAAAGACAATCTCCCACAATCGAATTGCAAAACACTATCCCAAGGTCTCTTGGATGTTAGGTCATGATAGTGCTTAGATACCTCAGTAGTTTGATGTGATTTGCTAGAATCACAAGGCGGTCTTACAGAAAATACAAAGCATGGAAATAAAGCATGGAGTTGGATCTTGAAATGGAGTACTTAGGGTGGAAAGTTGTTATGCATCGGCTATAGGTTCAAACAACAATCTTCAACTCCATTTAGTTGTTGGATTTGGCTTTACAATGTGCAATGAACCTTAACATAGGTCAGTTACTAAAAAAAAAGAAAAAAGGCGAAGGAGAGGAAAAGTTCCTAAGTATGAAGCTTGCTATGAATAGTGACAATGGAGCTCCTGCAATGGACAATTCCTTAAAACAATATCCCACTTAACCAGGGATTTCACAGTATCATGGAAATTGTGCTATCTTCTAAGGGCTATAGTTGTTTCATCCTTAATCCACCACATACATGCATGAATCAAAGATGAATGCTTGGAATAGCTTCAAATCAAGTCTAGGCTAACTTTGCATAGCTATCTACCATCAACAAACACCAAAAAGTATGGACTAAGGAATCATCAACAAGGCAGGAATTTTCACAATCAGCAACAGCATTCCTAAGTTTATCCAAAGAAATGAGACAACTTAACTAAACATCAATAAGATCTAAGTTAAACATGTGAAATTGGAGAATAAATCAAATAACATGGGAGAAACTAAGAAAATACACCAAGTCAATGTTTTTTCTTATAAATTTCAGCAACATGTCTTTACAACAACTCAACTCTCACCTTTGCAAATGAGAGGAGTTCCCTATTTATAGTTTTCAAAAAGTTAAATGAATGGCCAAGATTCATTCTCATTATGTGGCCCAAATTCATTACAAAATAGGGTTTCACCTACCCCCAAATAGATCTCAATTAAAAAATTATATTTTTGTCCCTTCCCTATTTTGTCCTCTTATGGATGGCACTGTAGATCTTTCATCCTTTAATGGATGGCTATTTTCCTTGCTGTAGCTACTCTTTAGGGACGTCTTTATCGTTGGCTGGGCTAACCTGCTGCTCCTCGAAAGCTGTGTGTTCCATATATTTAAGGATGACTGCTTGGATCTTGTTGATTTCAAGGATTTCACATCGTAATGCCTGGTAGCTTTATTCCTTAGTGTTCTCTTCCAACCTCTTCCAGTCTTCATCATACTTTGAGCCTTGGTCCCTAAACATCTCTGATTGGTCGAAGGCGCGGGTAGCAAAACTTAGGAACTCCATTGTGATTTCTCTAGCTATCCCGTCCTTCATCTTTTCCTCGAAGTATGGCTTGATCTTCTCGGCATCCATTTGCACAGTGGGCATATCATAGCCTGTCATCAGTTTGAGATATCGGGCGCATTCTGCCTATATTTCCTTGATCCACTCAATATTTGGATCAACCCTGCTTAGGATTTGCTCCAACCTCTCCTTCTAGTTGTCAAGATCTCTGTGCCACACATCCACTAGCCAGTGATCTTCTTTCTTCAGTTCTAGCTTCTCCTCCCACGTGGCCTTAGGCATCCGAAGGATGGCTTCAATTCTTGGGAAGGTGGAGTCGTAAGTGGTGGGGAAATTGGTGCTGAGCCTCCTTGTACTCTCCAGGGATTGGATCAGGTCTAAGAACTTGTTGGCTGTCCGCACAGCCTTGCTGATTCCCATGCTTCCGACATATGCTATCTGTCAGAACCAATCCTTGGTGGTTTTCTCCAAGTTCTTCCTTCTCTCCATCTTGTCAATTTGTTCTTTGGAGAGCAACTGTGGTGCGGCCGTGGAGGTGGTGGGCAGGTTGTCCACTGAGGACCATTGCTATATGTAGTCTGTTAACGCTGCAACCTGCGCCTTTAGCTCATCTTGGGAGACCTTGTCCTACTTTATCAGGTGCACCACCATGGCCACCGACTCCTCAAGGTGCTCGACCTTTTGCTCTCTGGTTGCTATCCCCAAGTCAATGGTGGAGATACTGTAACTTACCCTAGCTTGGCCAATAGTATGCGTTGCAATTTGCACTACTCAGGAGCTGGAAGCATCCATTGTTATCTTGGATTGGACCTTGGGCTTCTTCTCCTTCTTCGTTGTGGTCTAGAATCGAGCCACGATGGCCTCCAACCTTTCCCTTGGGTCCTTCAGCACTGGGGTTGTTTTCTCGAGTTGCCTCTCCAACCACTCGGGTACCGCAAACTTATCTTTGGGTGACTCATGGCTATCCTCGCCCTTCTCAGTCAAAGGCAAGACCTCTACCTCCTTTTCTTTTTGAGGTTCTCCCTTCTTTTGGGTAGCATCCTCCTCCTCTTTGTCAGAGTCATGAACGAACACGAGGCGCTTGACGGGCAGCTCAGTAGATGGCTGCCGGGTGGGACTTTCCTCTTTTGCTGCTTCTTCTTCTTTTCTTTCCTCGGCAACCTCGACCTCGGGGCCTGTGGTAACATGGGCTTCAGCCTCAGTTAGGTCCTTTTATTGCTGCTCCTCCGGTGGCAACCCCTCTTCACCATGGGGTGACTTTTCTGCCTCCTCCGCAACATCCCTTAGTTGTTGTGCCATCTCCTCCTCAAGGTCCTCATCGAACATCTGGATGATTTCTTTAGCATCTGAGCCACGCTCCTCATCTCTGCTCCCAGAAGAGCCCGTCTCCTCCCCCTCATAGACCACCCTATCAATGGTTTGGTGCTTGTACTTGGGGTGCTCATGATATTTGTCAGCCTCCTCCTTAGTAGACTTCGAGGATTCCTGTTCTCGTTCCTCCAACTCTTTTGAGATCTGCATTGTGGCTTCCATAGCTAGCGGCCCCATTGGAAATTATGAAGGTTGAGCTGTCGTGAGGACTTGGGCAAGGGCCGCTTGGAGAGTTGGATTCATTAATATTTGGGAGA
Organism: Sequoia sempervirens; assembly: GCA_007258455.2. NCBI lineage: Eukaryota > Viridiplantae > Streptophyta > Pinopsida > Cupressales > Cupressaceae > Sequoia > Sequoia sempervirens. The sequence goes on from VDFB02115057.1 coordinate 17,334, forward strand.
GCTTGGGGGGAAGGTTCGGCATGTGTCTTGTAAAAGCCTCAGGCATAGTGGCAGCAGGAATAGGCAATGTTATTGTTGCTGAAGGGAGTGATTTAATTGGCAACATGGCAGTAGAAGAAGAAGGGGGAGTGGTCATGCCAGAAGAGGAGTCAATATTAATTATTGACCCGGCCAGGGGTGAAGGGGCAAGATGGATGGAAATGTCCACTGTCGGTGGAGATGAGACGACCACAGGAGGGGCAGGGAGAAGCAAGGGAGGCTGTAATTCTGTCATAGCAACTGTTTGTTTGAGCCTTTTGGGAGATGAGCCTCCCGTTTCTTTCTTTGCTTGCTCCTTTGGATTTGTAGACTGTGCAGTCTCTGTTTCCTTTCTCTTCTGGGACCTGGTGACTGGAGGAGACTTGGAGGTTTCACCAGTTGATGTGGTGGCGACAACATCCTCTGTGGAACTTGGCTCACTTTTGAGCCCCTCATAGGTCAGGACCACCCATTGTTTCTTTAGATATTCCACTTGTCCATCGATCCACTCCCAGGTGCGAGTTATAATCAGCTGAGTGATGGTGTCCAAGTCATCGACCTCCTATTCATACCAGTCGATTGATGGTATTGGCAGGTTGGTGACTATAGGGTACATTGTGTGCATAATGGTAGACTCATCCTTCTTGACCTGATTCAGCACTAGGAATGGTTGCACTCTTCTTAGGAACTATACGATCATGCGCATGTAGTGCCTTGTGCAGAATGCCTTGTCATCCTTGCATTCAACCCACAAATCTTCAATGTGGTATTGGTGGGCGTATGCTGGCCCTAGCACTTTTTTGACATGGCCATGAGGGTCCATCCGCGGGCGAGCAGTGTACCAGTCGAAATGGTAATCCTTGAGCTCCTTCTCAAAGTTACTGGCACATTAGGATGTTTGTAGTCGGTACATGCCCTGGCCAAGGGTCATGGGGTAGGGGATCCCCGCCATGTGTTTTTTGGTGAAGATCGCCTGGATTTGTTGGAGCTGTCGAGAAAGCTCCAGGAGGATGATCCAGTCATTCGGGTACCAAGGCAATCTATTCGGCCTTTCAGTGAAACCTTAGGCACGGATGTATGTAAACTTGGGGAACTGGATGAACAGGAAAGCGTATTCCTTTAGGAGTGCTCAGACATTGTGGGACACCCTCCTCTCGAAATCTCTAACGATCAATTTAATGATGTGGCCTACAAAGGCATCATTGACTATGCAGTACTCCTTGAATTATGGTATTGGAGCTGTGGGTATTTGTCATAGGCCTTAAGCCCTCGTTTTTGCCTTTGATCGGGTGCTATAAACAACCCGTTGTATTGTCTTCGGTTTGCTAGGGAGTAGACAAGGTAGGAGGTCATGTAAAATTTGGAAGTCTTCTTCATGTTGACAAACTGCTCGTGGATGCAGTCGCTAATGATGCCTCCCCAGTAAAATGAGACCTTGGTCATGATGTCCTGATTTCCCTGCAATATTTGTTCAATGAAATAGGCCATCCACTGCTGGAAGTAGGCAGCCGTTGGGAGACTCATAACCCTACTCAATAACATTACCAGGTCGTGGTAGTCCTCATGGAAATCACTACAGAAGAGTTCCTAGGGAACCTTCACAACGCTACCCCATTTTTCTTTAAGCCAATAGATGTTGATTGACTTCTTGCATCCTCCTAGATTAGCATCCCATGTCGCCTGGCATTCTTCCAATGTGGGGACCTCCATTTGCTGGAACATGGGAATATGGAATGTCTTGGTGATTCCTTCTGGAGACATGTCCGCAAGGATATTCCCTTCCTTGTCCACAATTGTTCTGGTGTTCGCTTGATAGGCTTCTCGACAAGCAATTACTAATTTAGGTGCCACGAGTGAGAGAGGGAAACCGGCGGCCTTGGCCAATCCACTCTGCCATATTAACCTAGCGTTCTTTTTGGTTGGGTTGACCCTGACCCTTTGAGTGAATTCATCTATGTCCACCTAGCCAATATTGGTATCTGAAATTTCCTTCCAGTTGGTTAAGACCTTTGAGTGGAGCGGCTCGCCTTGGAACTGAAACTTCATTTGGTCTTTGTCTTCCTTTCCCTAAGGGGTCCTTCCTGATTTCTTGCCCTTGTCCTTTTTGGTGGAGGCCTCTGAAGTTCCTGCAGCCGATTCCATATATTCTACAAGAAAGGGCAAATTTAGCACAATAAAACACCAAAAGTGTTCATGTTTGTCCATATCTCAAAGATAACACCTAAATAATCAATCAAGTATATCATAAGTCTTATCTCTAGATGTTATCGATTTTCATTTTAAGGCACTTGGACAATCCGGGCCCGGAGGGCCGGACTTCCCTAGCAGGAATGCTGTCTGGAAGGGAAAACGTAGCTGAAAGCTCCCGGAGACCCTTCTTGGCCAAATTTTAATGTTTTAGGAGACCCACGATGGAGAAGAACATAATTTAGGATGTGGGTCGAAGTCAGATTCTAATTTTAGGATTGTTTGGATGGATCAAAGGGGCACTGAAGGTTTCAAGCTAGGAAGCTATCAAGAGACGACCTTTGGCGACGACAGACAGCGGACAAAAATCCGGCGGTGAAAGTCCGAGGCTTGGGGCCCAGAGGGCAAAAAGGTGGCCGACGTGTGCATTGTTTAGGTTTGGCGGCATTCGACGTGGTGGGGCCCAGAGGCTGGGGTGTCGGTCGACATTTTCCACTAGCCGTGGCACGCGGGAGGTGGACTTCCGAGGACGAAAGTCCAGACACCGGGGCCTGGAGGCCGGGGCGCCGGAGGGCAAAAGGCGAGGCAGGAGCCTCGATGGCAAGAGAGCGTCGGACTTCCGAAGATGGAAGTTCCAGAGCTGGGGCCCAAGAAGTGGATGGTCGAGGCAGAAACTTCGACGGAAGGAAATCCACGGACTCCCTAGGATAGAAGTCCGGGAGGCGGGGCCCAGGGGTCGGGTGGCAGTAGATTGTTCACCGAAAGACCTCATTGCAGAGAATGGTGGAAAATCAAACATGAAGGCCCGACGTCCAGGGGCCGAAGGCGAAAATGACGCAATAATATGATATTGCCAAAGAGTTAACAACGAGGATCAGGACGGAGGCTGGGGCTTGGGAAGCTGTGGCACAAATTATGTTGGAAACAGTGAAAATAAGGAGGAAATCTGGGGACGGAACCCCGGGGTCCGGAGCCCGACACCACAAAAGGATACCTGCTCAATTTTCTAGTTTAGACGGTGATGGACATTCTGAGGCTCGGAAGCTGGTAGGCAGGAGCAAGTTCATAGTTCAAGCGTGGCGAAATTCAAACAGAAGCCTGGGCAGGGAAACCTGACGGACCAGGCCCGATAGGGAGGATTGCCATCTCAGCGAGAGTTTGAAGTTTGATCTTTGACGGCAAAGGCAGGTCTTGGACCCAGGACGAGAATTGCCCTATGCGAAGAACAGCCGCGCCATAGAAAAGTCCTGAGTCAGCAGCGAAGGCAATTCTGATAGGTTTGTTAGTTTTTTAACATATGGGTTATGAGCGCAATTTGGTGTTCTTTGATTTCATGCCACCCTAACTAATTGTTCATCCATTTAGATCTTTTAAAATTATGAACAACACACATGGGAGGGAAAACGGGTCACCTACCTCAAATATGCTAAATGGTGAGACATGGGATCCACACACGGTTGACGGGTTGATGCCGAGGGTGATGGTCACGACGTCGTTGAAGGCGGTGGGCTCTAGATGATAGCTTTATGCAATTCGCTCCAATCCTGTTTGTGAAAATGACTTTGGTGGATTGGGCATTTTATACCCCAACCACCATGAATGCCTGCAATAAATGATCATACGGCCGTAGGAAAAGTTGGTGAAATTCAAAATTAAGTCAGCGGCGGCAGCGGGAACGCCAGAGGGCAGGTAGACGCCCGACGAACGCTGCGAAGGACAGCGATTTCAAAGGGGAAGCCTGAATAGAGAACCCTGGACGCCTGGGTTCGGCAGGGCCTAGGGCCATTTTAGGGCCAAAATGCCAAAGGGATTCCCTGAGGCCCCAAAAGGCAGCAAAAAACCAAAAGTGGAGGCATGATCGATTTATGATGGACCTTTGGAGCAACATTGATCATGCGAAACATCAAAAAAGAGGGGCACGCAAAACAAAGCAGCCCCAAAAGACCTGACGAGGCAAAAGAAAAGAGGGTCCCCATTTCGAATGGGTCATGTGTGCTAAGGGCACAACAAATGGTGACTCCGCTAGAGAAAGCTCTGGAGCATTCTAGGGATCAATATTCCTTCAGGACTCAGAATCTCTGGTTTCGCAGACCAGGAGCGGCTTCCAAAGACGAATCCGGGAGAACGAGATCCTTAATTGGGTCAGCTTATAGGACATCTCAAAAGCGTGTGTGAAGTGAGTTCATTCCTTTCCTAGGGATAGTGACCAGGGCTACCAATTCAACCGAGTGAGCTACATAAATCGTCTAACACCAAAAGTAACCTAGACATTGCCCCACTGCTAGTCAGACATCCATAGCCTCGACGGAGTTGTCGCTACAATCTCATGGATATTGCTCTACTGCCGGCCAGGCATCTATAGCCCCATTAGAGTTACCTGAACACCCATATGGTCATTTATTTCCTTTTTTCAGAATTCATTTTTTCTCTTTTTTTGCTTTGATATTTTACTTCTCTTTTACCATTTAGTTCGACCGGGTAAGCATTGAAGCCTACAATGGGTTTGAGACTGCAGTGGTCACTAGAGTAGATTTAAGATTTTTCACTCACTAGGGTGGCATAACAACCATAGTACGGTCCTTCAGAACTTATTATTATGTAAGTTATGTGAGATTCGAGATGGGGGTAAGAAGATCTAGCTAAGGGTCAAGTTCTGAGTAGAGTTCAAACAAGGAAATCATTTGCTAACAGCTTTCAGAGACTGATAATCTAGAGTGAATGTTTAGCCAAAGAACACAAAGAATAGACAGCAAAGTGAACCGCTTGTCAAGCAAGCACGGCCACCACAAAGGAGTAGGAAACATCTTTCAAAACAAAACTGCCGGGAGGGAGAAAACAAAAGTGATGCAACAAAACATAGACAAGCAAGAAAGCAACTACCGTAACCTATGTACAAGTATTTACAACGAGGAGCTCGAAGGAGCTCAAGCCTGGAAGTAATGCTTCAAGTGCTGCCCGTTGATTGGCAACGAGACATTCTCACCGGTTAAGGTCTTTAGGCGGAAAGTATTATCTCCCAAAATCTCAGCTATCTAAAAGGGGCCAAGCCAAAGCTTGTTGAATTTGTTGTGTCCCCCTTTCTTCTCATGGGCTTTGTCCCAATATAGAACCAAATTTGTAATTCTAAAGGCCTTGATTTTGGCTCGGTGGTCAAACCATCTCTTCACTATGCCCTGATGTTTGGCAAAATTTTCTATTGCGTAGTTTCAGACTTCCTCTAAATGCAAGAGCTCAGCTAACCGAGCTTCCCTACGATCTCCTCCCTCATAAAAATTATTGATGAACTGAAGAGTAGAAATTTTCAGATGGATGGGGAATATAGGCTCTAGACCATAAACGAGGTGGAATGGGGAATCACTAAGGGCAGCCTTGTGGCGAGTGCGATCAGCCCAAAGGGCGAAGCGGAGCTGGGTATGCCAGTCCTTGGGATTCCTATCTAGGAGCTTCTTGATCACAGTAATCAGATTTTTATTTGTGGACTCGGCAAGACCATTGCTCTAAGGGTAGTAGTTGGATGAAAATTTAAGAGCTATTCCATAGTCAAATGCCCAACTAGCAAACTTTAATGAAGCAAATAAGGGTCCATTATCACATACCAAAGCATACGGACAACCAAAGTGATTTAAAATGAAAATTTCTAGAAAATTAGTAACTACTCCAGTTGTGTATTGCTTACATACTATTGCTTCCATCTATCTAGTACAATAATCAGTAGTGGTAAGAATGTACCTATGTCCTACGAATGATAGAGGGCTTACCAGATCAATGAAGTCGAGACCCCATTGTGTAAAAGGCCTTACCTCCAGCATGGGCTACAGTGGGATATCAACATTCTTCTCCCTGGTGGCAGCGGTCTAGCATGTGTGACATGAACGAACATGGCAATGGGCATCGTTGAAGACAGTGGGCCAATAGTACCTTGCTCTCAATATCTGATGTGTTGTGGAGGAACCCGAGCCATGGCCCATGCCAAATTTATTGTGGAACTCCTTCAAGACGCATTTTACTTCTTCCTTGCTAAGGCATCTCAGATAAATGCCTTCGTGATTCTTCTTGTAGAGGATGGAACTCTGTAGCATGTAGCCATTACTTTTCAATCTCAGGGCCCACTTTTGGAACCCTTGCAGGTGCGCGCGGACACTTATGGTTCAGCAGATAGTAGACAACATTCTGGTACCACTCTTCAGGGAGACATCCTCAAGCTGGTACTGCTAGACAGTGAGTTCAAGTCCAACTTCTGCTGCTACTTCAGCAATTGTGTGGATGAGCGCCTTCCCTCGTACCAGTTTCATCAGTTGGATCTCCATATCATATTCTTGGAGCAGGGTGACCCACTTAGCCCTTCATTCGCCCAATTCATTTTGCATGAGCAACATTTTTACCATTGGGTCAGGAACAATGGCGAACACCTTGTTGCGTAGAATGTAGTGTCTAAATTTATTCACTCCTCTAATGAGAGCATACGCCTGCTTTTCAATGTTGTGATAACGTAATTTAGCATCTTTGAGAGGAGCACTCATGAAGGTGATCGGATGCTTGTTTCCTTTGTCATCCTTTTGGGTCAACATGCTAGCATAGGAATATTCTGAAGCAAATGAATAGATGTAGAATGGCTTCAGATAATCTGGGCTAACTAACACAGGTGCCTTGGCGATGGCCTATTTAATTTCCTCGAAGGATTGTTTGGTGTTAGGTGTCCATTCGACTTTGGCATCTTGTTTGAGCATGGCGTTAAGAGGTTTGATAATCTCCACGAAACCTGTGATGAATTTTCGGACAAAGTTGATCTTTCCAAAGAAAGATTTTAATTCCTTCTTACTGCCTGGGGGCTGAATTTTGAGTAAGGATTCGATGCGTTCAGGATCAATAGAGATTCTTTGCTCTAAAATAATGTGTCTGAGCAATCTGCCTTTGGTTACGCTAAAAATGCACTTCTTGGGGTTGAGGGAAACTCCAAATTCCCTGCATCTCTGAAATACTCTGCATAAGTTGAAGATGTGATCGCCCCGCGTTTTAGAAAATATAGTGAAATCATCCATGTAGATGATTATGCACTTGCCAATTAGGTCCTTGAAGGCGATATCCATGGCGTGTTGGAAAGTGGCACCGGTGTTGATGAGTCCGAAAGGCATTCTCCTGTATGCGAACGTTCCCCACTTAGTGGTAAACATCCTCTTGTGATGATCCTCATACTATACCATTACCTGGTTATATCCGAAGTACCCATCAAGGAAAGACATCATTTGAGAGCCATTGATGATCTACAATACTTCATCCAACGAGGGTACGAGATAGTTGTCTTTCTTTGAGGCGTGGTTTAGATTGCGAAAATCCATGCACAATCTAATCTCCCTGTTCTTTTTCCTGACCGGGACCAAGTTGGCCACCCACATGGAGTGCCTAATGGGAAAAATGATTCTTGCTGAGAGCAACTTTTGCACCTCATTGTAAATGATAGGTTATAGCAAGGCATTAATGGGGCACTCCCGATGGCGGAATAGCCTCACTTCTGTCTTAAGAGGGATAGTGTGTGTGATGACAGAAGTGTTATAAGTTTTTAAATCTTCGTAGCTCCATACCACCACATCATGGTACCTTCGCATCGCATCCATGATTCCTCTTTTTTCTTCAGGCGTGCACACCTTGCTGATAAAAACATTCTTGGTATCCTCGGATATCCCAAGGTTATGAGCGTTGCACTAGTTGCTTATGGCCTCCCTTTTTGTTTGCTGATCCTGATCTCTGATCTGATTCAAGTCAAATATTTGTTTCAACTGAACCATACCCCTGGGGATTGTATTAGTTTTGAGGTTTATAACCAGTTTAGCCTCCTGTGGATCAGCTTCATCAATTATTTGAGTTGCGAAGACATCGGAACTTGTGATAAACTAAAGGATATGCTTGTCGTCATTGAAAACTTGTAGGTGGGTAACATTATCTGGGACTGATGGCGTGGATGTTAGCTCAATAGTGAATTTTTTGAGCCCAGATAAAGAGAGGGGTTGTAGAGTGCTAGCTGCTTAAGCCAAGACATCAACTGTGCAATTCTGAGCAGGAGGGATCAATTGTATATTGAATGCATCTAAACCCTCCAAAAGATCCTAGACCCTATGCCTGTAGTTTGTGAGTCTTTGATCATGATAGGAATACAACTTCCTCACTTGTTTGACTAGGAGTGCAGAATCCCCCAAAAATTGCAGTACTTTTATATTTTTCTTCAAGGCCATAAGAAGGACAAGGACTAAAGCTTCATATTCTACTATGTTATTGGTGCAATAGAACTGCTATCAGTGGGCAGCGAGGAATGTATTACCTGTTGGGCTGATAAGTTCAATTCCAGCTCCAGCTCCTTGCCTCGACTTTGATCCATCAAATCAGAGCGTCCAACAAGCAGAGGATCCCTTATCTTCATATTTGTTTGAGCTTCCACCCCCTTTCGGCTAGATGACTTACTCTGTGATCTCAAGGGAATTCTTCAATTCGAGGTAATGATCAACAGGCGGTTCTGCTGGTGTTTTGTTCAATGTTTCCATTTGAGGAGCAGCTATTTTTCTAACATGCGCCATTGCTGTTTGGAACAAGCAATAGTCAAATTTGAAGTGTGCAGCATTGTGAACCCTGTGCCAGTTTGAAAACAAGAGATCCTAAAAATTTATTCGGGCCTCTAGAATGAGTTGATCCCTTGTGCATTTTTCCATGAATTCCTGGAAGTCATTGAGTAGTCCACAGTCATCATCTTTATCCGGTTCATCATTGGCTTCTACCAATATTTCTGTGTCTGGGGGCATTCATGTAGAATCGGTTGAGGGACTACACAATACTAGCAATACTTCATCTGCACGCTCTTCTTGGAGGCCAATCTCATTTTGGTAGGCGAAAGGGTGATAATTCCCTAAATTGATCTTGGCAAACAACGCCTCGCTGAGATTATTGTATTCCGTGATCATGTATTTCATACGGGGTTCACAGTCGATACGGATCTGATTTAACAACCCTTTCCATGGTAGCCACATGAGAGAAAGGTCCGTGGTGGTGTATCCATTCAGTGCCTTGGTGAACTCCCTTCCCAAGATGATTCCATATGCATTGGGAATGTCAGCCACCTGAATATCAATGACCTATTGTATCTGTGGGTCTATAGCAATCTGCATCAATATGCGATTCACCCATGATGTTGATCTCTATTTTGTCTAGCTGGGTCACCTTTCTCTTTGAAGGTGTGGGAGTGATGCCGAGGGCCTTGTATACTGCCAAGGGCATGACATTGGTGAAAGCTCCTGAATCGAGCAAGCAGTTATGCAAATTCTTCCCAAAGATCCTAATGGTGGTCAGGAAAGGGGGAGTTTCTGGTCTCCCTTAGAGGATGCCTATAGGTGTGTCCATTTGCGCTATTTGACCTTTGTTCCTATCACTGCACATATCCTTGGTTTTCTTAAATTGCTGGTCCTTGGAAAATTGCCTATTAGCCCTTTCTGGCTCTTTTTCAACTTGTTTGCTTGCTGGTTGGTTCACGGGAAGATCCCTCCTTTTCTAGGCATTATCCTGTATCTCTGATTCTTTCCTAGGCTCTTCAAAGGTGACCCTCTTAGCTGGGGTTTCTTGTATTGTACTAGAAGACGGAGTCCCATTCAGAACCCTAAAAAAGTTATGCCTCATGGTAGGAACTTTGAGTAATTCGAAGACTGACAAGCTGATTTTTACCTTCTTGAAATCTTCTACTACATATTCACCCATCTGCTCGATTTCAGAGCTAAAAGCTTGGCCTATGGCAGAACTAGGGGTTTGTACCTTCGTTTGTCTAGATGGATTTTGAGGCTAGCTTTGAGGCTAATTTTGCGACTGATTTGGAGATTCGTTCTTATTGAGGTATTGGGCAGGTATATGAGGAAGCCTAGGGTTGTTACTGACATTTGGATCAGGCAAAGTGGCAAAGTTGTTTGGTGGGGTAGAAGTTGTAAAGGGTCTGCTTGCTTGTCTATTCCGAAGAAAGTAGGGACTCGACCATTAATGGAATATGTGAACCTCATCTACAAATGATTCCTCTTCATTTATCGAACCATTATCTACTGAATCAAAGAGTTGAACCAAGGTTTGTTTATTATTTACCTCTTGCACTTCTTCACCCTCAACAGTAGGCTCGACTTCAGGCTCGTTGTGGTCACCTCACGAGAACGGTGATTGATTGACTAGCATACACGAGGAATCGTAGGGCTCAGATGGGACGATGTCCCTATAGTTGGAATTGTTGACTACATTTTGTACCTCCACCTGAAAAATTTCAGCAGCTGTCTGAAACTCGAGACAATCCAGCTCAAAATGCCTGCTGGTTTTGTGAAGTCGACACCATCCGGATAAGGCTGCTTCAGCTAGATATACACTGCTAGAGGTCTTGTCATTGCTTGTCAGTTGATCGAAAGTTGTGGGGACTCCACCATTATTAGGCCTGGTGTTCTATGTGCGATTCTGCCTCTGAGAAGGTCTCCTTTCTACATTTTGATTAGCATTTTGCCCCCTCTCGTAATTCTTCCCAGAGGAAGTGCATGCTTCTTGATTATCTCTGCTGTCTCTATTGTCTCGGTTGAGATTGGCTTGGAAATTGCGTTGGGTGGCCTGCAACTGATTATTCTAATTCTTTAGGTGCGTCATTTCCGTAGACATTTTCTTGATCATTTCTGTCAATTCTTCTAACTTGTCCTTCTCAATCACGCCTCCAGGCGATGGGGCCGAATTTTGGAGAAAAACGGGCGGGGCTGCCAGCTGATTCTGATAGGCTGGAGAGAAATCAGGTCCTGATAGGTATAACAGCGCCTGGGGCTGTTGGGAATATGCTTGATGTTGTGGGGCAACCTGAGAATAGTGGTACTGCTACTGGGGTTGCAAATAGGAAGGCGCAGGAGGCGCATAATTCAACGACTGCCCTGGATGTGGAACCATAGGCAATTGAGGCACCTAGTTTATAAGGGGGTTTGGTGAGCGAACGCCTGATTGAGCCCCTGAATCTGCATTGGGTGGGCTACCAGCCCCAAAGAAGGCAACAAGCCAGAAATATTCTGCCCCAAGTCCGCACTGGTGACGACAGCTTCTGCATAGGCGGCAACTAAGGTAGCAAGCGGTGGGCACATCCTTTTCACCAGGGCAGATGTGAGGTTGTCCAGCGTCGTGTAGTAGACCGGGAGGGCTGCCGCATCATTATGGAGGTACGGATCCTAAAGCCTCATGTGATCCTGATGGAAGTGGTCATTGAAGGAGCCAATAGGTTTGTTGAACTCCCTTCTGACAGACATAAATTGTTGGTAAAGGTCCGCGGGGTTAATGGGGATCTTGTATTTCTACAGGAAGGCATTCTTTATCAGGTTCTACGAGGTGATGGATCCCCTCGGCAAATTGATGTACCAATAGAAGGCCTCTTCTCCCAACGAATGTAGAAAGAGGTGACATGCAACGTCCTCATGGTCCACTTGCATTTCGGTGATAACTGTCTCAAATATCTTGATATGCTCCTGAGCTATTTTTTGCAGGTCACATGGATGGAAATTTGAACAGAAGCCCTCCAGATTCTTGGGCATATAATTGTAGACAGCAAAATGTATCGGTGATAGGTTATGTGCTAACCAAGCCATGGAGGGTGGCAGAGGTGGTACTTGTTGTTAGAAAATGGGAATTTGGGGCTGTATTTGCAATACAATAGTAATTTGGGGCTACACTTGAGTTATGGTTGCCTTGACTGTGACTTGGGCTAGAGGGGCTGGGAGAGGAGCAAACCCCTGGCTACCAGAGGTATGAGGTGCAAATGTAGTTTGGGATGGTTGGGTGGAAGATGATGGCTAGCCAAATCAAGGTGAGGGTGAAATGGGGGTGGATGGAATGAAGGAAGAGGAAGAGGCGGCGCTACTTCCTCGTGCCCACTTTTCCCTCGTAGGAGGCTATAATTCTTCAAATTCTTCCTTGTTTGGTGTTGACCGTAGAACTCTTTATAATCTCTTAGAGGAGAATGATTCAATTCGATCTAGCTTCACTTTATCCTGTAGCTTAGTATTTTGAATGTAGCCCTCCTTCTAGTGCCAGTTCTGTTGATGGTGTTTTTATGCACTTCTCAACACAGGCAGTGCATAGGTGCACTACTTCTCTTGAAAGACAATCTCTCACAATCGAATATCAAAACACTATCCCAACGTCTCTTAGATGTCAGGTTATGACAATGCTTAGATACCTCAGTAGTTTGATGTGATTTGTTGGAATCACAAGGCGGTCTTACAGAAAATACAAAGCATGGAAATAAAGCATGGAGTTGGATCTTGAAATGGAGTACTTAGGGTGGAAAGTTGTTATGCACCGGCTATAGGTTCAAACAACAATCTTGAACTCCATTTAGTTGTTGGATTTGGCTTTACAATGTGCAATGAACCTTAACACAGGCCAGTTACTAAAAAAAAGAAAAAAAAGGCGAAGGAGAGGAAAAGTTCCTAAGTATGAAGCTTGCTATGAATAGTGACAATGGAGTTCCTGTAATGGACAATTCCTTAAAACAATATCCCACTTAACCAGGGATTTCATAGTATCATGGAAATTGTGCTATCTTCTAAGGGTTGCAGATATTTCATCCTTCATCCACCACATACACGTATGAATCAAAGATGAATGTTTGGAACAACTTCAAATCAAGTCCAAGCTAACTTTGCACAGCTATCTACCATCAGCAAATAACAAAAAGTATGGACTAAGGAATTATCAACAAGGCAGGAATTTTCATAATTAGCAACAGCATTCCTATGTTTATCCAAAGAAATGAGACAACTTAACTATACATCAATAAGATCTAAGTTAGACATGTGAAATTGGAGAATGAATCAAATAACATGGGAGAAACCAAGAAAATACACCAAGTCAATGTTTTTTCTTATAAATTTTAGTAGCATATCTTTACAACAACTCAACTCTCACCTTTGCAAATGAGAGGAATGCCCTATTTATAGTTTTCAAAAAGTTAAATGAATGGCCAAGATTCATTCTCATTATGTGGCCCAGATTCATTACAAAATAGGGTTTCACCCACCCCCAAATAGATCTCAATTAAAAAATTACAATTTCGTCCCTTCCCTATTTTGTTCTCTTATGGATGGCACTGTAGCTCTTTCGTCCTTTAGTGGATGGCTGTTTTCCTTGCTGTAGCTACTCTTCAGGGAGGTCTTTATCTTTGGCTGGGGTATCCTGCTGCTCCTCGGAAGCTGCGTGTTCCATATATTTGAGGATGACCACTTGGAGCTTGTCAATTTCAAGGATTTCACATCATAATGCCTGGTAGCTCCATTCTTTAGCATTTTCTTCTAGCCTCTTCCAGTCTTCATCATGCTTCGAGCCTTGGTCCCTCAACAGCTCTGATTGGTCGAAGGCGCATGTAGCAAAACTTAGGAACTCCATTGTGATTTCTCCAGCTGTCCTGTCCTTCATCTTTTCCTCGAAGTATGGCTTGATCTTCTCAGCATCCATTTGCACAGTGGGCATATCATAGCCCATCATTAGTTTGAGATATCAGGTGCATTTTTCCTGGATTTCCTTGATCCACTCAATATTTGGATCAACCCTACTTAGGATTTGCTCCAACCTCTCCTTCCAGTTGTCAAGATCTCTGCACCACACATCCACTAGCCAGTGATCTTTCTTCAGTTCTAGCTTCTCCTCCCACGTGGCCTCAGGCATCCAAAGGATGGATTCAATTCTTGAGAAGGTGGAGTCGTAAGTGGCAGGGAAATTGGTGTAGAGCCTCCTTGTACTCTCTAGGGATTGGATCAGGTCTAAGAACTTGTTGGCTGTCCGCACAACTTTGCTGATTCCCATGCTTTCGATGTATGCTACCTATCGGAACCAGTCCTTGGTGGTTTTCTCCAAGTTCTTCCTTCTCTCCATCTTGTTAATATGTTCTTTGGAGAGCAACTGCGGTGCGACTATGGAGGTGGTGGGTAGGTCATCCACTGAGGACCATTGCTGTATGTAGTTTGTTAATGCTACAACCTGTGCCTTTAGCTCATCCTTGGAGACCTTGTCTTGCTTTATCAGGTGCACCACCGTGGCCAACGACTCCTCAAGGTGCTCGACCTTTTGCTCTCTGGTTGCTATCTCCGAGTCAATGGTGGAGATACTGTAACTTACCCCAACCTGGCACACATTAGGCATTGTAATTTGCACTACTCGGGAGCTGGAAGCATCCATTGTTATCTTGGATCGAACCTTGGGCTTCTTCTCCTTCTTCGTTGTGGTCTGGGATCGAGCCAAGATGGCCTCCAACCTTGCCCTTGGGTCCTTCAGCACTGGGGTTGTTTTCTCGAGTTGCCTCTCCAACCACTCGGGTACCGCAGACTTATCTTTGGGTGACTCACGGCTATCCTCGCCCTTCTCAGTCAAAGGCAAGACCTTGCCTCCTTTTCTTTTTGAGGTTCTCCCTTCTTTCGGGTAGCATCCTCCTCCTCTTTGTCAGAGTCATGAACGAACATGAGGCGCTTGACAGGCAGCTTGGTGGATGGCTACCGGGTGGGACTTTCCTCTTTTGCTGCTTCTTCTTCTTTTCTTTCCTTGGCAACATTAGCCTCGGTGCCTATGGTAACATGGGCTTCAGCCTCGGTTAGGTCCTTTTGCTACTGCTCCTCCGGTGGCTGCCCCTCTTCACCATTGGGTGACTTTTCTGCCTCCTCCCCAACATCCTTTAGTTGCTGCGCCATCTCCTCCTCAAGGTCCTCATCGAACATTTGGATGATTTCCTTAGCATCTGAGCTACCCTCCTCATTTTTGCTCCCAGAAGAGCCTGTCTCCTCCCCCTCATAGACCACCCTGTCAATGGTTCAGTGCTCGTACTTGGGGTGCTCATGATATTCATTAGCCTCCTCCTCAATAGACTTTGAAGCTTCCTATTCTTATTCCTCCAACTCTTTTGAGATCCGCATTATGGCTTCCATAGCTGGCAGCCCTATCCATGGTTGTGAAGGCTGAGCTATCACGAGGACTTGGGAAAGGCCCACTTGGAGAGTTGGATTCATTAATATTTGGGAGAGCTCAGAGAGAAGGTTCGACATGTGTCTTGTAAAAGCCTTGGACATAGTGGTAGCAGGAATAGGTGATGTTATTGTTGCCAGAGGGAGTGATGTAATTGGTGACATGGCAGCAGAAGAAGAAGGGGGAGTGGTCATGCTGGAAGAGGAGTCAACATTAATTACTGACCTGGTTGGGGGCGAAGGGGCAAGATGGACAGAAATGTACACTGCCGGCGGAGATGAGATGACCACAGGAGGGGCAGGGAGAAGCAAGGGAGGCTGCAATTCTGTCATAGCAACTGTTTGTTTGAGCCTTTGGGAGATGAACCTCCCGTTTCTTTCTTTGCTTGCTCCTTGGGATCTGCAGACTACGCGGTCTTCGTTCCCTTTCTCTTTTGAGACCTGGTGACTGGAGGAGACTTGGAGGTTTCACCAGTTGATGTGTTGGTGGCAACATCCTTCATGGCACTTGGCTCACTTTTGAGCCCCTCATAGGTCAGGACCACCCCTTGTTGCTTTAGATATGCCACCTATCCATCGATCCACTCCCGGGTGTGAGTTATAATTAGCTAGGTGATGGTGCCGAGGTCATCGACCTCCTGTTCATCCCAGTCGATTGATGGTACTGGTAGGTTGGCGACTGTAGGGTACCTTGGGTGCATAATGATAGACTCATCCTCCTCGCCTGATCCAACACTAGGAATGGTTACACTCTTCTCAGAAACTGTACGGTCATGTGCATGTAGTGCCTTGCACGGACCTCCTTGTCATCCTTGCAGTCAGCCCAAAAATCTTCACTATGGTATTGGTGGGCGTATTCTAGCCCTAACGCTTTTCTAACATGGCCATGTGGGTCCATTCTGATTTCTTTCCCTTGTCCTTTTCGGCAGAGGCCCATGAAGTTCCTACAGCCGATTCCATATATTCTGCAAGGGCAAAGTCAATGCAATAAAACACCAAAAGCATTCACGTTAGTCCATATCTCAAAGATAACACCTAAATAATCA
Organism: Sequoia sempervirens; assembly: GCA_007258455.2. NCBI lineage: Eukaryota > Viridiplantae > Streptophyta > Pinopsida > Cupressales > Cupressaceae > Sequoia > Sequoia sempervirens. The sequence continues at coordinate 33,568 of VDFB02115057.1, forward strand.
ATCAAGTATATCATAAATATTATCTCTAGATGTTATCAATTTTTGTTTCAGGTCACTTGGACAATCCAGGCCCGAAGGGCCAGACTTCCCTGGCAGGTATGCTGTCTAGAAGGGAAAATGCAGCCAAAAGCTCCTGGAGACCCTTTTTGGCCAAATTTTAATGTTTTAGGAGACCCACGATGGAGAAGAGCATAATTTGGGATGTGGGTCAAAGTCCAATTCTAGTTTTAGAATTGTTTGGATGGATAAAAGGGGCACCGAAGGTTTCAAGCTGGAAAGCTGTCGAGAGACAACCTTTGGTGATGGCAGATAGCGGAAGGAAATTCGACAGTGGAAGCTTGAGGCCCGGGGCCCGCAGGGCCAAAAGGCGGCTGATGTGTGCATCATTTAGGTTTGGCGGCATTTGACGCGGCGGGGCCCAGAGGCTGGGGTGCCAGTCGACATTTTCCACCAACCACGGCACGTGGGAGGTGGACTTCTGAGGACGGAAGTCTGGACATCGGCACCCGGAGGCTGGGGCACCGGAGGGAAAAAGGTGGGGTAGGAGCCTCGACGACAAGAGAGCGCCAGGGCCTGGGAAGCGAATAGTCGAGGTGAAAATTCTGACGGAAGGAAATCCACGGACTCCCCAGGACGGAAGTCGAGGAGGCGGGGCCTGGGGGTCGGGTGGCAGCAGAGTGTTCGCCAAAAGACCTCGCCGCAGAGAACAGTAGAAAATCAGGCATGGAGTCCCAATGTCTAGGTGTCGAAGGTGAAAATGATGCAACAATATGATATCGCTCGAGTTAACAGCGAGGATCAGGACGAAGGCCGGGGCGCGGGAAGCTGTGGCACGAATTCCATTGGAGATGGCGAAAATAGGGAGGAACTCCAGGGACGGAACCCTGGGGTCCGGAGCCCGACGCCACAAAAGGATACTTGCTCAATTTTCTAGTTTAGACGTCGATGAAAATTCTGAGGCCCAGAAGCTGGGAGGCAGGAGTGGGTTCACAGTTCAAGCGTGGTGAAATTCAAATTGAAGCTCGGGTAGGGAAACCTGACGGACCGGGCCTGGCGGGGAGGATTGCCATCTCGGCGAGAGTTTGAAGTTTGATCTTTGATAGCAAAGGTAGGTCTCGGACCTGGGACAAGAAATCGCCCTGTGCGAAGAACAGCTGTGCCGCAGAAAAGTCCGGAGTCATCGGCGAGGGCAATTCTGATAGGTTTGTCAATTTTTTAACATATGGGTTATGAGCACAATTTGGTGTTCTTCGATTTCATGCCACCCTAACTAATTGTTCATCCATTTAGATCTTTCAAAATTATGAAAAACACACATAGGAGGGCAAACGGGTCACCTACCTCAAACTCGCTAAATGGTGAGACGTGGGATCCACACATGGTTGACGGGTTGATGCTAAGGGCGATGGTCGCGACATCGTCAAAGGCGGTGGGCTCCAGATGATAGCTTTGCTGCAATGCTCCAATCCTGTTGTGAAAATGACTGACGGCGGATTGGGCATTTTATACCCCAACCGCCATGAATGCCTGCAATAAATGATCGTACGACCGCGGGAAAAGTTGGTGAAATTCGAAATTAGGTCAGTGGTAGTGTCGGGAACACCGGGGGGTGGGAAAATGCCTGGAAAACGCCACAAAGGATGGCGATTTCAAAGGGGAAGCCCGAACAGAGAACCCCGAACACCTGGGCCCAGAGGGGCCCATGGCTGTTTTAGGGCCAAAATGCCAAAGGGATTCCCCGAGGCCCTAGAAGGTAGCAAAAAACCAAAAACGAAGGCATGATTGATTTATGATGGAACTTTGGAGCAACATCGAGCATGCAAAACATCAAGAAAGAGGGGCACGCAAAATGAGGCAGCCCCAAAAGACCTGACGAGGCAAAAGAAAAGAGGGTCCCCGTTCTAAATGGGGTGTGTGTGGTAAGGGCACAACAGGTTGTTGAAGTCAATTCTATAGAAAGCAGACATAAAACTTTCTGTAAGCTTGAAATAGACTTGAGTTGACTTGAAGCACCTAGTTGACTTGAAAACCAATCTTCAACACCAAAAAGCTTGTTAAATCTGCATACCTAAGTCTACAAACACACATGCAAAGGGGAAACATCATTGAGGGTTAGCAAATAGGGGTTTTCCTTTGTCAAACCCCACTTTTGGTAATCAAACCCTTAATAAAATAATGAAATGAAAAGGAGAGATAAACTAATAATGTACAAATGTTGTCAACTTACCAAACCATTGATGATGGAAGCCTGAAGTAATGTCAATGGCTACTTCAAAGTGCTTGAATAATGCTTGAAAAGATATTGTAAGATACTTGAATGCTTGAATGTAATGTGTGATTGAATGCTAGAGTGAGGAGATGTAAAATGAGGTGAAATTAATTTATTTATACTAACTTGTGCCTTAGTAACCATTCATACCTCATCATAGGCTGACTTCAAGTGTATTTGAATAAAAAACCAAAAGGAAAAATTTAAAATTTTGAATTTGGGGCCAAAGGGGAACTCATTCGCCACCCATGGTGAATGGGTCCCACGTAGGACTTGAAAATTTGTGTTAGGAAATATATTGTATTTAATGTTATTTGTTAGGATAATATTGAAAAATACACTTAAATAGGATATGTGAGGGCATAAAGGGGTCAAATAAAGCATGAGAAAGGGATAAATAGTGATGATGTGCCTAGAAAAGTGTGAAATCTTATTACAAGACTTTACAACACTAAAAAATAGGACTTGTTGATGAATAAAAACATGTTTTTTAGGTGAATTGTAATAAAGAGTCTAGAAGAATGTGGAAATGTCTTACAAAACTTCACAACACTTTCACAAGACATCATTATTTGAATTTTAGTACCTAAATATGCATGTTCAAGCCATGTTACAACATAAAATCAGAGCAAATATATATCAAAAACCATGAAAAAATACCTAAAAGGCCATGAAAACGACAAGGGGCCATTTTTCTATGGCATAGTCTTAATTCTCCCTAACTGCTCATTTATCTCAATTTTTGTAACTATAAATAAAGGGTAGGATTGGATTTCTTTTTTTAATGTTATATTTCTCTCAATTAATCCATTGAGGATTTATTAGCTCCTTTTCCCAATAAAAGAATAATATAAAAATTACATACATAAGAGAATACATTTCCATAATAGTTAGGTGTAAAACACTTATACAAAATATATGAAGAAATATTAAACTACCATTACAAACATTTAAACCAAAATATAATGAATATATATATCAAATTATAAATGCCACTCCATACAAACAACACAACCATAATTAAAAACACCATAAATAGAAAGGGAATCAACAAAACTTCCTAATGCCAAAATCTTTAATTCTCTACCACATTACAATCCACCAGGTATTTAACCTCAATTGCATTAGGTTTCTACTTTACAACTGTCAAGACACTACCAAGTATGGGATCAAGTGATGAGAACCTACTTCAAGAAATAAATCCTTCCTATGTTAAGTTCTATGGATGTTATTTGCAAAAAACATTGGAATTGTGAAGTTTCTAGAGACCTCTACATGGAATTGGCTATGAATCACCATGGAAGTTGTCAACACATTCCCTACATCTACATAAAAATCATGAAGAAATAGCAACATGCAAGGAACTAGCTTCAATTCTTCATTTTTCATATCTGTATAAATCCTAAAGTAGCTGAATGGATGTTGTTAACACCATCACTAATTAATTTCTTCCATATTTACCACCACCACTTCCTTAAACTTCAACACCTCCATATCCTTGAAATATATAGGGAATAGAAAGAATATAATCTATAAACTATAAGACACATTAGGGATAGATAATACCAATTAGAATGAAATCCTCCCTTACATTGCAAGCCTTATAATGTAGGCGACGTGATTATCCAAACTAGTGTCACCCAAAACTAACTTAAAAAAACTTAAGGCGACTATTTCATTATAAGTGAATGTTTAAAGAAACCTCTTATCCATGAGTTGAGATATTTTTAAAGGATCCCTTTCCTTCTAATTATCATGGTGGTCATTGAACTATATACCGCCCAAAGGATAAAACATATATTGCAAAAAAATACCACCATATGAAAATTTACTAGTAATAAGACACAATAGTCAAAAGCCACCAATTATGTGGATTTAACAATATTCCCATGCACACTACATAAATCTAGGGAGATGCTTTATTACAATACATTATTATAATATTATCTTAGCAGGTAGAGATTAATATTGACTATTTCTAATATCTCAACTCAAAAACATAATTACATACTACCAAACATAAATAGAGATATATCAATAAAAGGAACAACTATCAAACATAATATCCTTGTGGAGATAAAAAAGGATAGATTTTAAAAAAAAAATCTTTTTCCAAGATGGTGATATCCTGGGTGTCATTATAGAAATGCTTGGTATGGATCTCATGAAAGGATTTATTTGACACAATGTCAACATGGACATATGTTGCATCTTTTTTTATAATATCTATACTCTTATTAGTAACAAGGAACTCACCATGCCCATGGGACAATATTACATTTGGAATAAGAACATAATAGGAATGGAAGCAATTGTTGAAAAAATTTCTCTTGTGAATGTGAGTACTCTTCCTCTCAAAGCTAAATGTCTTGGATTTTCTTTGATTGATGTTACTTGTGATATTAAGACTCGATTCATAGTGTTGGATAAAAAATTGTAAATATTTAATATTCTCAACAATTTGGTGAGTTTTTACAGCCCATTGGATGTTTTGACAGTTCGTGAACCTAAGAAAAAGTCCTCAATCCATTTTGTTAATATCCTATAATAGGGCGTTCCATGAGAAGATATTTCTTTGAGGTATTCTGTCAAATAGACCACGTGCCTTGACTTTGCTTCCAATTTTTACATATCATGCAATCCTGACATTCTATCAAAAAATTCAAAGCCATTTTGTCAAACAATTCACGTGCCTTGTTTGAACTTACACATTTTGCATACATGTCTATTAGGGCAGATCCATTGCAAGGTTCATGTCCATACTGTGTTCCAAAGCTCCCATTTTCACATAGTCTGGGAGGATGCTAGCAAAGGTTGCAGAGTATGGATTTAGACAACCAGTCACATTTGGTTGGAAGTTTCTAAATATTTTTAACATACGCATTTTGTGCATATCCTGTAAGCAAAGCATTCAATAAGAAGAAATTTCTTTGAGACATCTAGTCAAACATTTCATGTGCATTGTCTATAATTTCTCATTTTGTAAGCATGTCTACTAGAAAATCATTGCCTTTCCATCCTGCTTTGATGAATTTCCATACCTTATTCCAAAGTTACCATTTTGGCATAGGCGGGGAGTATGCTATAAAATTAAACTAATTGAGATGGAAACCTATTTGTTGCATCATGAGGACAACCATGTCTTCTGTGCACTGCAAAAACCATTTGCATCAAGCAAGAAAGGCCTGAAAATATCTCAATGTTGAGGTATATGTGAGGGCCTTTTTTCATCTGCTCTCGATTTATGTGATCAAACACGTGAGAAAATTATTTGAATTCAAACTATAACAATGACTATTTCTTGAATGGAGATCGACAGGAATGGGCCCATAGCCTGACTACTAATTGCTAACTATCAGAACAATTGTTTAGGAAAACACATTTTGGTAGAGGAACAAAATAGGTTAAGCTGGCCCACATCCACCACTTAAGTAGTCAAAGCTTGGTGTGTTACATTTAAGCCCAACCAAAAAATGCAGTCTCTCCAATATGTCATACTTCACCGCCTCCTGAGCTTCATCTTTTGTCCTTGCTATATGACCTCCTAAGTCATAAAACTATAACCAAAAAATATTTTCGTTAGACAATGATCCCATGAATTAGCTAACACAACATTCTAAATAGCCCATCCCAAACTTCAACTACTAGAATATGTATTAAATAACTTAAATTCATTACCTTATCTATGAAATCGACCCAAAAGTGGGCAAGGGCATAGTCATATTGCTTGGAGGGTAAAAACTGTTTAGAATTCCAAGCCTCATCAATATATTGAAGAATTATAAGAGAATCGCATATAGGATGGCCATTGTGGATCAAGAAATCAATTTTCTTGTGCACAAGATTCATTTGTAGGAGGAGGTCACTCTTATTGAAGGGAAGGTCCTCTTCTTGATATTCATATTTGACGCTTTTCTCTTAGTGACCAATCAAGGCACGCATGCCAAAGGGACTGGCCCATTTTCAAACTACCTTCACATGCTCCATCTCAAACAAACCCAAAACCCAAATTTCACATTGTAATAGATAATCTCACACAAAACTAAAATTTACTCAGTCATAGATAATCACAAACAAAACCCTAAGTTCAATCAACTATAATATTTTTTTTTGATCTTATAATGAAATGGAATGGAGTGTAGGAAGATATATATAAGAAATCCAATTTCGATAAATTTAGAGGAAATGAATTCTAAACCATTCGCTAGATTTTTGGAAAGCTCATTAGAGAGTGGAATAGGGTAAGGCACATGGACTACCATTAAGATACATATGTAGAAGAAACTTCATTAGAGTCCAAGTCACAATTTCTCACTGTTGCTAGCACAAGTCATGTTGGTGTAGGTCCTTACCTAGCAAGATCATGAATATTTTAGTCTATTGAAAGGAAAAAGGGTCAAATTCAGAAGGTACTAAAGAATATTAGATCATGTCTTTTAACTAATGTTCAAATGATTAGTAGTAATTTTATATGTTATTAGATTGAAAAGTAAATATGTATTCTATTTTTAGTGGTTAAAATTGATTTTTGATTATTAAAATTTCAATTTTGTATAAGATTAGTGATATAATTTTTAGTTAGACATATATTACTTATCATACATTCTCAAAGGGTGTGGCCCACATCAATAATGTTAGAGACTTTAGTATGATTGAAAATCTAATCAAAAGACAATAGAGATGTGGACATTTATTATTGTGATGGTGAAAAATGCATAGCCTCCACTTTTATTCATTTGTTTACACTTACTTTGACTTATATTTAATATAATGATTAGTGTGTAAAGTAATATGTTTTTTCTTAGAATCTGAATCTGAATTTGTTTTTTGTACATCTTAAAAGATCATATCTAATTTATAATCTTTTATTCAATCATTATTCTCATTTGCTTCTACAACAGAAAAATGAACCTGGATAATTTTAAGGGGCATCGATTTGACCCCCAAACATGCATATTAAAATTGAATGATGGAACCTAATTGATTTCATTCCAATTAGTTGTTATGAGCCAAGTTAAGCAATAAAATGTTCAAATTCCACATTAAACTTGTTTTATACAATAATTAAATTATCATATAGGATCTAGGAATTTTAAGGAATCATCCAATAAAAGATAAAAACACACTACATTATCAGTTAACATTGACATGACATTTGTAGTTATATATGAATAGGAATATTACATGGTTGCTTGGAATGCCTTTTTTTTTTGTTCCAAAATTATTAAATTAATAATAAAAAAATTATCAAAGAAGAAGATCCTTGACTAAAAAGGTCCCAAAGGTATACCTAAAATTGTTGTCATTTATTGTAGATCTAGACATTGAGGTAGGAATGAGTTTAAAGTATTGAATGTACTATATCAAATTTATAGATACATATTAATTTAGCAAATGTGGTTCAAATTTGCTTGTATAAAAATTACTAAGAATAGGACTATGATTTTATCAATAATACTATTCATCTAAAAAAAATGAGACTCTATTATAATAGTTGATAATTTGACATCTATCATAATGAATAAATCTAGAGCTAAGTACCTATAGACATAAATTTTGAGCCAAAATGAGAGGAGTTATATGTATAAACAGTAAATGAAACTCAAACCAAAATGAAACACACACCTTCATTTAGAACAAAAATGGAATCTAAAAAACCAATGTAAATACAACAAAACAATAAAATTATACCTCTGTTAGACTTTGTTGATGTCGTCTAAATTTTAGTTGATGTATTATAAAATAATGTGGATGGTTTTTTCCTAAGATTACCTAATGTGGTAGTATGTAAGTACAATGAATACAGATTGATAATTTCATTTAAGTAAGCTTCCTTAAATAAAATTTCCAAGTTGGACATGGAGGGTAGAGATTGAAAGATGAAATCAAGGCCTAGTATTGCTTTTCATGGGTGTGCATCCTAGCCTTTTGATAAGTGGAAAGATGAGATGAGATATGATTGATATGGAGGGATGCCATTTCCTTAAAATTAAGGAGGAAATGAGATGCATAAAAGTGGTAAGAGATGGAGGATGCAAGTGGAAGGTGGAGATTTGAGTTTGGAATGGAGGGTCAAGATTTGTCCATGTTACATTCTCACACATGTGTGAGAAAGGAGTAAGAATAAGTGGTTCTAGATGACATGTGTGAACATAAAGAGCCTAGAATTTTCCTTGGATTTAAAATGTATGGTGGAGATTAGAAGATAACATTTTTTGATTTTAGTGACGTGGTTTTGAATTTTAAATTAAAGGAAAATGTGAGAGGTGGATTGATTAGCCTAATCAATAAAATAAGTATCTACGATTTAATTGATTAGCTATAGGAATTTTGGACAAATGTTAATTAATTTTAAAATTATATTTAATTAATCAATATTAAAAATGTGAAGATGATTGACTATGACATTGGTCAAATTGATTAATTATAAATTTATCTCATTTAATTGATTAAAGATTAATATATCTCATAGAATAGTTAGTTTTAAGAAAATTAGCCAAATTGATTAATTGGATCATCTTTGGTCTTCAAGAACTCACCATTTTTGTAGGAGATTATACATGGGGGGGGGGGGGGTTGCCTACATATTATCATTGTTTCCCTCTTATGAGGTGGGGGCTTATCTATTGTATGTTCATGATGGATCTAGTCCTTAGGGATAACAATGAGTTGTGCATACATCATCATTGTTTATAGATTTTCTCTTTTTGAGAGGGGCTTTTTCCCATGTGATTTTCCTCCTTTTATCATTTTGGAAGAGATTTAATTTATATTTGTACATGGATACCTAATGGCCTCATAGCTAGGACCCATCCTTACATCCTTGCATCATTTGCATACTAATTTATTCTCCCTAAGTTTTACTTAAGGTGGGTTGTTGGTGTAAATAGGTACATTTTATAACCAGTTAATTAGTGGGGTCCTATTTAAATGTTAAGTCCACTTAGGTCCTAGGGTAAGTGAAAAAATATGGGAGGCCAAAAAGGGGTCTTAAGTGTCCACTTTTTTTTTGAAATCAGGAAATACTAACCTTGGACATGAAATTGAGAATAATTACACTCAAAATTTTGAGATGCAATAAAAAAAAGATCATAGTGCTTTGAGTCTAATTTCTAAAGTACTATTAAAAAAAATGGTAGAGATTAAGGGGTTCAAAAGAGGGGGCCACAAAAATTTGTGTTGTTTTTATCTAAAAAACATAACATAACAAATTTTATGGCTCCCTCAAAAGGTTAACTTTTTTTAATTAGTTTTAAAATTGCTTCAGTGAGAAATTAGTTAACAGTATGTAGTTTATGCCCAATTTTGTTGATAATTTTTTAATGAATATATGTTTTTTACTAATTTTCAAAGTGGACAATTCCTAAAAAATAAAATTTTGGCCGTGCTACCCCTATAAATTTCAAATGAAAAATAATTGATTTTTTTTAATATGTGTAGAATGGAGTCTAGTTTCTAAAAATGTAATTTATTTGAAATTTTGACGAATAGATAATTTATAATGAAAAAAATACCAAACATTGGATTTTTCCAAAAAAAAGACATACAAACAAAAAAAATTATAGTTCAAAGGATTAAGATTGCTAAAATGTGAAAAAAATTACATCATGAGATAGGTAAGAGAGAGCTAACATTACCTAGGTGTTTGATTTGTTTGACCTTTAAAGAAATGAAAACCTGATGCTTAGCATGAACGTGATTATGTGAAATATTGTAGAATTGGCAAAAACACATCTTTGGACATTGGGAAGGCACTCCAAGCTTTGGGGTTGGTATTCCAAAGCAAATAACAAGCCTAAGGATTGGGGATTCCCAAAGAAATAAACAATGCAATTGTGTTATACCATGCTCATGTTTTTTGTGTTTGTGCCCAAGAATTACCTAGCAAGACATAACATGAGTGCATTATAACACACTCACGTTATGTCTTACTTTATGTTAAATGCTATTCTATTGAATGTATGTATATATATTTGTATGCTTGTATGCTTGTATGACATGTATGCATGTATGTATGCATTCTTGTATGTGGAACAAATGAAAATGGTGGCTATATGCTTTCATATGGCTTAGGACATAGAGCACACCCACTTTCCAATTATTCCATTAAAGGATAACCCTAGAGATCTCAATGAAAAGGAGAAAGAGATCTTTCAATAGGGCTTTCCTATGGGCTGATTGTAAACTAATGAAGGGGTCACAACCATGTTAAGAATTGGAAAGACAAATTCAATGCAAGATATAACACTAAACCCTAATTCAATGCAAACTTCAACTAGATGACCTAGAAATGCATGTAAAATAGAATAACAAACTCCAAGATGAATTGTGTGCACTTGGGAATCTAGAGATAACTAGAAGGAGATCTAAAATGTTAGAAATTCTATATTTAATTTTGAGTGGGACTCATATGCCAAGCTGGGTGAATATGTCCAAATTTTGGGTTTCTATGCAGGAACAAGAATCCGCAAATGGGTATCCAAATTTGCAAAAATATAAATTTTGACCTAAACTATGACTCATTCACCAGAAGTGACAAATAAATCCAGTTAGGGATTTCTAAAACTTCAATATTTGAATTTGGTCTTCAAGTTTTGCTCTATGCTCCCCAACTGATTTTTAGATTAAACTCTTTGTAAATCAACCTGTAGGTGTTCTCCAATGTTCTCCAATGCTTGATGACAACTTTGACAACTTAAGGCACTTTGAAAACTTTCTCCAAACTTTCTCTTCAATGTTTCTTCAATATGAACTTGCAAATCACACACTAAAGAGAGGGGAAAATATTGTTTTGTTAATGGATAGGGGTTTTCCTTGGTCAAACCCTATTTTGGTAATCAAATCTTGAAATAGAATGAAATAGGAATGGAAAATGATGAATGAAAAAAAAAAGATGTTGCAACTCACTAAACCCTAGAAATAAGGTGCTACAAACATGTATGAGATGGATCCAATGGATGTAGATATTGACTCTTACTTGAAGGTGATAGATCTTGAATGAAATGCTAGCTTGAATCATAAGACCCTATATCACAATTGTTAGCTCCAAAAGAAACGTGAAGCATGATTTCCTTGACATGATGCTTAATGCTTGAATAATGCTCTAAAATGCTTGGTAATCTACCCTTGAATGCTCTTGAATGCTCTTGTAAACTCAAACTTGCTATAAGGATGAATACTTGAATGCTTGGGGGTGGAAGTGAGTGAAATAACCTTGTATTTATACTTATGCAATAATTCCTAAAATTACAACATTACAAGTCAACATCAGATCTATGAGGATAAAATACCACCAAAAATTTGAATTAATTTTGATTTGGGGCCAAATGGGACTCATTCACCCAAGGTGGCGAATGAGTCCCATTAGGCATAATTTATGGGACCATTTTTGAAAATGCTTAGAAAGGTGTGAAACTAGGTTCAGGATCCAAAAACTAGGTGGGACTCATTTTCCAAAGGTCGCGAATGAGTCCCAAATTACTAAATTTGGGGTCATTCAACTTGGAATAGTTGAATTATTATTGGCTAATGATTTTTGTTAGGATCATCCTAGAAAAGATACATTAAATGAGGCTTATGGATAAAAATAAGGTCAATTAAAGAATAAAGAGGTCCAATTACTAATAACAACCCTAGAAAAGTGTGGAAGATTGTTACAACACTTTACAACACCTCAAATAAGGCATGATTAAGGTTTATTTTGATTAAAGAGATGTTTATTAGGTTCAGCTAATTAATAAAACCTTAGAAATGTGTGGAAGTGTGTTACAACACTTCACAACACTCTGAAAATGTACCATTTATGTTCATTAGTTCACGAGGGCCCAAGACCTAATGTGAATGTGTTAAACACATTACAACACTAAATCAAGGCACCATTAATCCTAGCTTACAGGGAGCAACTGAACGAGCAAGAAAATTAGAAGGGATACTTTTTTCATTGCCACATTTAGCCCCCTTTTAGTGAGAGGATGAAATTTCTTTAAAATCACACTAAAATAGACCAACAAACATCAAGAGGGGTCCAAGTGCACCAATTCCGGTAAGATAGGATAAAAGATGATCAAGACAGGTGAACAAGCCCCTAGGATGAAGATCCCATGGCAAACCAACATAGGTAGAAAAGAAAACACATGAAAATGATATAAAGAGAAACAAAAATGCACAAGAATATAATGCCAAAGACATAAAAATAATGAAACAAAATGAAAAATAACAGGGGTAGATGAAGCTTCAACCATTTTTCCATCATGATGTGGATTAGATCTAGGTTGTTTATATAAAAAATGCATACTCACTCTGAGGCAACAAAACTTTAGGTTGCCCACTGGGTGAGAAGTCCATGAGGTGAGACACATACACTGACAACTAGTATGCACTCACACACACACGCGAGTGGCTAAGGGAAAGTTGTGCCCTTTTTTTTCTTACCATAAAACCATAGCAAAGTTATACCTCCTAATAAATTTAATAAGGTACCATGCAACAATGATTTTTGAGCTTCATGAGGCAAGAAAAACTTCATATGCTTAGAGCTTATGAACAAACAAGATGGATCTACAAGCATGCATGCTATGTTATGCAAGGTGGCCATATAACTAAAAATTAAAATGAAACAACAAGGAACATTTAAAGGAGTCTTTCTTATTTCATGCAAGGTCTTAACTTAGGGAACATTGTATGTAATGTCTCCAAGAGAGGACCAATCAAAGAAAAAAATATTCACAACTTAGGGGATGTAGTGTGTCACATCAAGCCACTAAGAGGAATGTAATATGCTAAGAGAGATCATGCTATTGAAGGACATCACACCCAATGTCATCCAAAAAGTGAAAAAAAAATTGCATAAAGGAAAAAGACTGCACCATGAACCATGAAAAGGAAAATAATGCAAAAGAATAATGCCAATGTATGCCCCCACTTTAAAGAAATTGCTAAACACCATATTGTGAGAAATTACTTTAAAGTAGAAAATGATAAATGCAAACAATAAAGAAGAAATGAGAGACAAGGTGGAAATCCCTATGGGTATGTGCAAGATCAGCATGGAAAAAACAAGCCCTTAAGTGGCAAAAAAATTAGAAAAATCAGAGTTAGGCAACTTGATGTAAAAATTTGAATAAGTTATCTATATTATTTCAAAAATATTTAAGAATAGAATTTGTTGAAAATTGAATGTAGTTTCTAAAATACTAGGTTTATTTAAAATAAAAAAATCTATTTGGTAAAAATTTGAAATTTCAATGCAGTAGTACTTAAATTTCAAGGAAAAAATAAGAAGTAGGTGTCTGTCTGACCACCCTAACCACAATAAAATGATAATATTTTATTATAATATTTTAGATATAATTAGAGGACTCATGTCCCAATGTGAAGCATTATTTTTTGTAATTTTTTTCTGAGTAAATAATTAATTATGAATTTTTTATTACAACTTTTAAAAAATATAAAAAATTGTATGTTTGACCACCTTAACTTGGTCAAAAATTCATGAAATTCAATTTTTCTTTTTTTAATCCTATAGTATGCATAGCATAGAATGTGATGCATGTTTCAAATTCAAAAAATGTGATATCATTTTGGAAGCTATAGATGTTTTTCAACCATCCTATCCATTAAGACTTTAGTCATAATTTAAATAGAACATGATTAATAATTATTTATTAAATTCAAAGTAAAGCATAATTTATATTGGTGGAAAGTTCAGAATCTCCTTTAAAAACCCTTTTCGTTCCATCAATTTTGGGTAAAAAAATTTTGTTAGCCACATACCCATCATATTGCCACTTTTTGGCCCATCATGATCCTGCACATACCCCTATGCCAAATCATATATTTCCAAGTAAATCTACATCATGAAAAAGGAAGGGGTTTCCCCCAAAATGCGATCTAGGGATTCAGGGTTAGTATGTTCTTTCTACAATATTTTTAGAGAGCTCATAACTATCATCATTCCCCAAATACACATAGAATTAGAAGAATGACACAAAGAGAGTGAAAAAAAAAGAAAATAATTTCGGATGAACATCCAGAAGAGTCATAAATATCTCGATGCCTTGCATCATCCCCAACATGAAAACATAAGAAAAATGAAAAGAGGAAAAGATAAATGAAAAAAATTCTATCAACATGGAAGAGACATGAATGTCTCAACACCTTGCATCACCCCTAAAAGGAAAAAAAAAGACAAATGAAAAAGGTAAAAGGAAAAAAGGTAAAATCTGTATGACGTAGAGAAGAATGAAGGTAAAAATAGAGGAATCTCACAAAGAGAGAGAGAGAGAGAGAGAGAGAGAGAGAGAGAGAGATACATCAAATAAAACATCAAATAATAGTATGCACATGCAATCACACAAAAGAAAAAAAAGAAAAAATAACTAATACAAAAGACTAGTAAGGCACACATGAGTCAATCTAAAGCAAGTCATCTGCATCACAATCATGTTCATTGTATACCAAATGTAGAAAACTAACTAAAGGGACAACGCCAAATGCATTACTAGGAAAAGGCTATCTACCTCTCACCCCCCATTGAGTACAAGACAAGAATGAGCCAATGTAAGTGATGGGAAAGGTCATGTGATAGTGAGAATATGAGACTCTACAACTATTACATGACAAGGGACTAAAGGGTCCTGCTTTAAGGGACTATTTCTATAATATCAAGACTCTTGAATATTTTTTGTAAAGTGTGACACTCATTGGTACTATTTCTGAGCATTCTATGGTATCAATAGTGTGATGTGTTTGTGTTCTTAGGATTTGGTTTTTGGTCTTCTCTTATGGGAGGTAATTTAATCAATCCTCTATGTAGGAGTATCTGCAAATTCCTTTCAATGTCAGTTGGTGGATAAGGGAATTGAAGTTTCTTGAGTTTGTAAGGCCTTTTTATTCTTGCTAAATTCACCAACTCCTTGAATTGAATATGGAGGAAGAGGACCTAAGACCATCCTTTAATCCTTATCATTGTTACAAATCATTGGTTGTTCTTTAGGAAGGGGGATGTTCATATTAGGAGGAGGATCTTGATATCCTAACCCTTTTGTATTTTCAATTGGTATTTGCTCTAGGATTTGATGAATTTCATGTTCACTTGTTATTTCACATCATTTATTACTCAAGATTGTAAAGCATTTTCCATATGTATCTTCTAGGTTGATAGGAGTTTCCGTTACTTTGTTAACATAGAATGGTTGAGTGTTTTCTTGCTTAAAGAGGAACTAGGTTCACCTATTGTAGGGAACTTAGGTTCAACTTTTGTCTCAACTTCATGATGTAAATAACAAAACATCTCAAGAGGTGGTATTGTAGGGGCTGTTGGTTGTTCCATTGATGGATAAAAGGATGCATTAGATTCAAGGTTGTTAAGAAAATCATTTAGGAACTTATTCTTGTTGTTGAATCATCTTCTCAGACGATGTCAACATCACAAGGAGGACATGCATTAGGATTTGAAGGAGCATGAGTTAGTTCAATTTCATTAGGGCCATTTATAAAAGAACAATTTAACACATCCAATAAGGACTTCAAGGACATCCAAAGCTTACCAAAGCACATATCCATGATGCAAATTTTAAAGTGAACTATGAAATGGTCTAGATGTAATTTTGAATTTAAGCAATGCATAAGATGGACTAATTAAACTAGATGCAATGAATTTGAATGAAACAAAAAGCCTATAAAATAGAACATAAAGGTATAAAAAAAAAACAAGAGCATGGAAATATAGATTTAAAAGCCAAAAAATGTAGTACAGAATATGCACTAGGACTGATTCACCCAAGGTGGAAAATGAGTCCCAATAGGGATTTTTTTCAAAAATTTCAAAAATTTTCAATTGCTTTTTATGCTTTTTATGTTCCATGTTCTGTGAACTAATTGAAAATGTAGATTTTGTTGGATTTTAATTGATTTAGGATGCAAAAATGCAAGCTATATGAATTTTCACTAATGCAAATTTTGAAAATCCTAGAATGTAAATTAACTAATGCAAACCCTTATGCAATGTTAATGCAAGAAAAATATAGGATGATGATACACTCCAAAATATAATTATGATGTTCTAAATGCAGGTTCATCAAAATGGTGGCTATAGGCTTTCGTACAACTTCAGACATAGAGCACACCCACTTTCCAATTATTCCATTCAAGAATAACCCTAAAGATCTCAATGCAAAGGAGAAAGAAATCTTGCAATAGGGCTATCCTATGGGTGGATTGTAAACTAATGAAGGGTTCACCACCAAGTTAAGACTTGGAAAGACAAGTGAAATGAAAGATACAACACTAAACCCTAATTCAATGAAAACTTTAACTAGATGACCTAGAAATGCAAATAAAATAGAATAACAATCTATAAGATGAATTGTGTGCACCTGGGAATATGGAGATGACTATAAGGAGATATGAAATGTTGGAAATTATGTCTTTAATTCTAAGTGGGACTCATTTTCCAAGCTAGGAGAATTAGTCCAAAATCTAGGTTTCTATGCGGGAACATGAATCTGGAAAATGAGAATCCAAATTTATGAAAATTTGAATTTTGACATAAACTGGGACTCATTCGCCAGAAGTGGAAAATCAGTCCAATTAGGGATTTTTAAAACTTCATGATCTCAATCTGGTCTTCAAGGTATTCTCTATGCTTCCTAATTGATTTCCTAATCAAACTTTCTATAAATCAACATGTAGGTGCTCTCCAATGTTCTCCAATGCTTGATGACAACTTTGACAACTTTCTCCAAACTTTCTCTTCAATGTTTCTTCAATCTAAACCTATAAATTACACACTAAATAGAGAGAAAAAATTTTATTTTGTTAGTGGATAGGGGTTTTCATTGGTCAAACCCTATTTTGGTAATCAAACCTTGAAATAGAATGAAATAGGAATGGAGATTGATGAATGAAAAAAATAAGATGTTGCAAATCACCAAATCCTAGTAATAAGGTGTTTTAAACATGTATGAGATGGCTCCAATGGATGTAGATATTGAATCTTGCTTGAATCATAAAACCCTACATCACAATTGTTAGCTCCAAAACAAACGTGATGCATGAAGTCCTTGACATGATGCTTGACACTTGAATAATGATCTAAAATGCTTTGTAATCTACCCTTGAATGCTCTTGTGAACTCAAACTTGCTATAAAGATGAATACTTGAATGCTTAGGGGTAAAAATGAGTGAAAGAACCTTGTATTTATACTTAATTATGCAAGAATTCCTGAAATTACAACACTACAAGCCAACATAAAATCTAAGAGGATAAAATCAAACCAAAAATTTAAATTAATTTTGATTTTGGGCCAAATGGGACTCATTTTCCCTAGGTGACGAATGGGTCCCATTAGGCATAATTTATGAGACCATTTTTTTAAATTCTTACAAAGGTGTGAAACGAGGTTGGAGACCCAAAAACCTAGGTGGTACTCATTCACCCAAGGTAGAGAATGAGTCCCAAATCACTAAATCTAGGACCATTCAACCTAAAACACTTGAATTATGATTGGCTAATGATTTGTGTTAGGATCATCCTCGAATAGATACATTAAATGAGGATTTTGGATGCAAAATAAGGCCAATTAAAACATAAAAAGGTATAATTATTAACGAAAATGCTAGGAAAGTGTGAAAGTGTGTTACAACAGTTTACAACGCCTCAAATAAGGCATGATTAAGGTTTATTTTGATTTAAAAGAGGTTTATTAGGTTTAGTTAATTAATAAAACCTTAGAAAAGTGTGAAAGTGTGTTACAACACTTCACAACACTTTAGAAAGGTACCATTTATGTTCATTAGTTCATGAGGGCCCAAGATCTAATGTTAATGTGTTAAACACATTAAAACACTAAATCAAGGTATCATTAAACCTAGCTTACAAGGAGGGTGCAAATGAGCAAGGAAAAGTAGAAGGGATACTTTTTCCATTTCCATAGTATGTATGTATGTGTGTATTAGTGTATGTATATGTATGTATGTACATCTGTATATATATATGTATGTATGTATGTATGTATGTATGTATTAGTGTATGTATGTAAATGTATGTATGTAAGATTATATGTACATATGTATGTATGATTGTATGTATGTATGTCTGCTCATATTTATGTATGTATGTAGGTCATTAGAGGGAGGGGGAATTTTAAGAGAAAGAGAGAGTTGTCTAGGTAGGGTGGGAGGGAGAGAGGGAGGGAGATACCAAAGAGAGAGAGATAGAGAGAGGTGGAGAGGAAGTGAGAGAGAGACCTAAGAGAGGGAGAGGGGGTGGAAGGGATAGACCTAAGAGAGAGGGAGTGGGAGAGAAGGTGTTGGAGTCAGAGGGACTTAGCTAGGTAGGGTGGGAGGGATAGAGAGAGAGAGAAAGTTATGTAGGTAAGGTGCTTGAGGTAGATACTTGAGAGTGTGAGGGGTGTGAGAGGGAGAGACATGAGAGATAGGTAGAGAGAGGGAGTGGGAGAGAGAGGGATTGGGAGAGAGAGGGAGTGGGAGAGAGTGGGAGTGAGAGAGAGGGAGTGTGAGAAAGAGAGACTTGAGAGAGGGAGAGGGTGTGGGAGGGAGTGACCTGAGAGAGAGGGAGTTTGAGAGAGGGGGTTGGAGGGAGAGGGAATTATCTAGGTAGGTTGGGAGGGATAGAGAGAGTTACCTAGGTAGGGTTCCAAAGGGAGATACCTAAGAGAGAGAGAGGGGGTGGGAGGGAGAGACCTGATATCTAGGGAAAGAGAGGGAGTGTGAGAGAGAGGGAGTGGGAGAGAGAGGGAGTGATGGAGAGGGATTATGAGGGAGATAAATATAGAGATAGATAGAGAGAGAGAGAGTAGGAGAGAGGAAGGGAGAGAGGTGAGATGGATTGATAGAGATGGATTAGGGTTGAGGTTCCAATGTATAGCGTAGAGGGTTTAAGCATTTAAGGGTTGAGGTTTTAAGGGTTTAAGAGTTTAGGGATGAGGTTTAGGGTTTAATGTTTTAGGGTTAAGGGATTAGGGTTGAGGGTTGATCATATAGGGTAGAGTATATGTGTTTTAGGGTATATGGTTGAGGGATTATGGTTGAGGATCCAATGTATAGGATAGATTATTGAGAATTAAGGGTTCAATGTTTAATATTTATTGTAGAGGATAGAGGGTTGAGGGATAAAGGGTTTAAGGGTTGAGGGATTAGGGTTGAAGGGTTTATGGTTGAGGGATTAGGGCTTAAGGGTTAAGAGTTGAGGGATTAGGGTTGAGGGATTAGGGTTGAGGGATTAGGGTTTAGGGATTAAAGGTTGAGGGTTGAGGGTTTAGGGTAGAGATTTTAAGGGTCAAGGGTATAGGGTTCAGGGATTAGGGTTCAGGGTTTAGGGTATTGGTTTGAGGGTAGAGGACATAGGGTTTAAGGGTTAAGGGTTTTAGGGTTGAGGGTTGATGGTTTAGGGTTGAGTGTTTAAGGGTTTAAGGGTTTAGGGTATAGGGTTGAGGGATTAGGGTAGAGCGGGATGGATGGAGGGAGAAGTGAGATAGAGAGGAGAGAAGAGGAAGTACAAAGAGTTATGTGTGTTGAGGATCTAATGTATATGGTAGAGGGTTGAGAATTAAGGGTATAGGGTTGAGGACCTATAGGTTTGAGGGTTAAGGGTATTGGGTTGAGTGTATAGGGTTGAGGGATTAGGGTTGAGGGTAGAGGGTATTGGGTTGAGGGTAGAGGGTTTAGGGTTTAAGGGTTGAGGGTTGAGGGTTTAGGGTTTAGGGTTGAAGGTTGAGGGTTAATGGTATAGGTTTGATAGTATAGGGATGAGGGATTAGGGTCGAGGATCTAATGTATACGATAGAGGGTGTAGGGGTTGAGGGTTTAGGGTTGTAGGGTTGAGGGTTGAGCGATTAAGGGTTGAGTGTTGAGAATTAATGGTGGAGGGTTTAATGCAAAGGGTAGAGGGTAGAGGGTAGAGGGTTAAAGGTTTAAGGGTTGAGTTATTAGGGTCGAGGGATTAAGGGTTGAGGGATTAGGGTAGAGAGTTTAAGGGTTTAAGGGTTGATGGATTAGGTTTGAGGGTAGAGGGTTTAAGGGTCGAGGGTTGAGGGATTAGCTTTGAGGGATTAAGGGTTGAGGGTTTAGGGATTAGGGTTGAGGGAGTAAGGGTTTAGGGAGTATGGGTTGAGGGTTTAGGTCTTAGGGTAGAGGGCTTAAGGGTTTAAGGGTGGGAGATAGATAGAGGGAGTGAGATAGAGAGAGACTTGAGAGAGGGAGAGGGCGTGGGAGGGAGAGGGATTTCGAGATAGAGGGATGGGAGAGAGATAAAGGGAGTGAGAGTGAGAGACCTTAGAGAGGGAGAGGGGGTAAGAGGGATAGAATTGGGAGAGAAAGAGACTTGAAAGAGGGAGAGGGGGTGGGGGGAGAGACCTATGAATGATGGAGAGAGAGAGAGAGAGAGAGATGTCTAGTTATGTAGGTAGAGAGAGGGAGTGGGAGAGAGATGGAGGGAGTGAGATAAAGAGACTTTAGAGAGGGAGAGGGGGTAGGAGGGAGAGACTTGGGAGAGAGAGAGATACCTGGTAGAGGGAGAGGAGGTGGGAGGAAGAGACTTGAGAGGGAGAGAAAGAGAGTGGGAGAGAGATAGAGGGAGTGAGAGAGAGGGAGTGGGAGGAAGATAGAGGGAGTGAGTGAGAGTGAGATATTAGGGTTTAAGGTTTGAGGCTAGATGTATCAAGGGGTTGTGTAGTATAGGGTTGAGAGATAAGGGTTTGAGGCATAGTGTGTAGGGTTGAGGGTTTATAGATAAGTGAGAGACCTAGATGGCTAAGGGGGGATGGGTGGCTGAGGATAGAGAGATAAAAGAAACCTATAGAAAATAAAAAATTTCATAATGCAAGCACATTTTGAAGAAGTTGAGATGTAGCCATTTGTATAGAAAGACAAAACGACTCACATTATAAGGAGAGAACAATTTGGCTTTCTCTAAAAATGGAAAAAAGGTCAATATACCCATGATCTCTAGGCTCACATTCTGTATATTCTCCTGGTTCTGTGTGTGTTCTAGCAAAAATAATCTTTTCGCTACTTTTGTGAAGGGTGCATGCAAATTTTTCATATTCTACCACCTTTTAATGAACTTTCCACCACCTTTCCATGAAAGAATAGAGTTTTCACATTGAATTTGATATATATCAATTCAAGTCTCAATTTCATTCAAGAGTGATATACAATTGAACATTGAAAAGGAAACAAGCTTGTGAAAAACTCAAATTGTTGAGGAGTTTGATGCAAGAAGAAACAAAGGCTACATAATCGGGTAGAACTCCTCCATGTTCGAATCTCTAGTCTTAGGTATGTCAATTCTGTACACATTTTCTTTATATTTTTCTTAATTCTATTTTGGATTGCTTTTATTTTGTTATTTTGCATATTCCATGTTCATAAGTTTTTGTTTGTCATTATAACCTTAGCCCCTCTTGACACATTTTAAACTACACATTTCTTTACACTTTCCAATTACATTTTTAAACCACATCTATTTGAGGCATTTTGTTAAAAAATTGACCTATCTTGTGTATGCTTCCACATTTTGTATACACATATGTATGAGACTAGTTATAAGTATGTAATATAATACATAATTTATCAATCATTTTCTATGGATGTGCATACCCCTTTCCAAAGCTTTCATTTTGGTATGGGCATGGGGGATGTTGGAAAATGTAGTGGAATTTGGTTTTACACATAGAAATTGCATATGCTTGAAATTTTCTAAAGCCTTTTCAAAAAATGCATTTTGTGTATATCCTGCAATCATTCTAGTCCATGAGGACATACCTCATTGAGGCATTTTGTCAAATAGTTCTACCAAGCAGTTGGTTGCCTTGTCTATGCTACCAAAGTTTCAATACTTATCTACCAAAGAATTTAATCAAACAACATAGACAAGGAAATCAATTTTTTGAAAAAATGGCTCAAAGAAATGTGGTCTCATGGTGATGTGCATTTTTTCAAACAGTTGATTTCCTTGTCTATTCTACAAAAAATTCTATACATGTCTCTACAAAATTTGAATACACTCCTCCCACATTAATAGATCTTTGAATCTATTTCAAAGGGTTTTCATCTCTATTTCTAAACTTAACTCATCACTAATTTTGTGATATATTTTTAATGTTTCCTTGATTACTCTATCTACAAGGGATTTTAACCCTTCTATCCATTTTTTCAAGTCTCTTTATTCAAGGCTACTAGCAACATGGGGAAAGGTGTATCTAAGTCAATAGGGCCAACTAGGTGATGTAAGTATGAAGTTAATTTCCATACTTGAGTTTTAAGTTCTTCCTTTGTGTTCTAATCCTTTTTCATTCTCTCAAGTATTGTTTCTTTTGTTCTTGAATATTCTCTAGTTTGTTTCTTTTATTCTTGATCCTTAGGGTGTAGCTCCAACATTTGGTATGGTGCTTCTAACCATCTTATTGATCTAACCACCATGTTTATAGCTCTATTGTCAATATAATAATCCTTTGGATTTGACCAATCCACTTCCTCTATAGGGTGGTCAAATATCCTTTCTATGTTGTACATGGGATGCAACACTTTCCTATAAACTTCTTATTCCTTGGACACCACCATGAGACATGATTTCTATGAGGCATTCTTCCAAACAACCCACTACTTTTTCAATGCTTCCATTGTGTGACTATGGTACAAAATTCAAATGCATATCACCATGAGACCCCATTTCTATGAGGCATTTTCTCAAATAGCCTACTACCTTGTCAATTGTATATCACAATGAGAGCCCAAATGTTCTATGAGGATTTTTTTCAAACAAACCACTACCTTTTCAATCCTACTATATTGAAAATCTAGTGAGCTCACTAGCTTGTCTATGGTACCACATTTTGCATACATGTCTGCCAAAACATTTTTGTCAAACAATTCACATGCCTTATCCATGATTCCATTTTTTTCCTATCTTTCAATCATGAAATTCCATGAGACCACATTTATTTAAGGAATTCCATCCAAAAATTAATGTGACCTTTGACAAGCTAGTGAGCTCACTAGCTTATCATTGTAGTAGGATTCATGGCAAGGTATTGGGCTGTTTGAAAAAATGCCTCATAGAAATGGGGAGACCCCATTTCTATGAAAGGAATTTTTTCAAACAACCCACTACCTTGTCAATCCTACCACATTGAAAATCTAGTGAGCTCACTAGCTTGTCTATGGTACCACATTTTTCATACATGTATACCAAATCATTTTTTCCAAACAATTCACTTGCCTTGTCCATGCTTCCATTTTGTGCCTATCTTGCAATCATGGCACTCCATAAGACCAAATTTATTCAAGGAACTCCATCCAAAAATTCATGTGACCTTTGACAAGCTAGTGAGCTCACTAGCTTGTCAATGCGGTAGGATTGAAAAGTTAGTGGGCTGTTTAAAAAAATGCCTCACAGAAATGGGATCTCACGATGATATACTATGAGACCCCCTTTCTATGAGGAATTTTTTCAAATAGCCCTCTACCTTGTTAATCCTACCACATTGACAAGCTATTTATCTCACTTGTACATCACCGTGAAACCCCATTTCTATGAGGCATGTTTTCAAACAACCCACTACCTTCTCAATCCTACCACATTAACAAGCTAGTGAGCTCACTATCTTGTCTATGGTACCACATTTTGTATACATGTCTACCAAAAAAATTTTGTCAAAAAATTCACATGCCTTGTCCATGCTTCCATTTTGTACCTATCTTGCAATCATGGCATTGTACAAGATCACTTTTCTTTATTAAGGCATTCCATCAAAAAATTCATGTCAGCTTTGTCTATGCTGGAAATACTCTTCTACATGATGATTGTAAGTATTTTGAATGAAGGGTTGAATGACATATATTTCATTTATTTGTATGGATTCACTTTATAGGAACTAATATTTGTCTCTTTATCATGCTACAAATAAAATTATATGTCATGATGAGGAAACAAACAAGGATTAAACCAACATAGGAAGACACCAAAGCTAATAATGCAAAGAAAGCAACATCGATGAGGGAAAATCATGAGAAGAAGAAATTAGATATGATTGATGAAGACATGCCAATTGAAGAGGAACCTCAACCATCAAAAAGAGAAATGAAATTGGTGGCACAAAGGGAATAAATGTGAAAGCATTGTACTAAGACATATTTGAATACCGTAGTTGAAGACACACCCTCTATTGCAAGTGAATACAAAGGGACACCATCTACCACAAGTGAATATGGAGGGACAACATCTATCACAAGTGAATATGGAGGGACACCATCTACCACAAGTGAATATGGAGGGACACCATCTACCACAAGTGAATATGGAGGGACACCATCTACCGCATCTCAATTTGAGAGAACATCATCACTCACATTTGAGGAAGGAGGCACACCATCATCCCCATCTCAACCTCAGGGTATGTCATCTATTCCATCCTCAATCAAAGGTTTTCCATCTATCCCATCTCATTTAAATATTGATGAAATTCATAATGTTGAGATGAATGTACCTATGAGAACACCACTTATAATTTTGCATAGAAAGCCAAATTTTTTGATTAATATTGATGAGAATATTTTGTATCCAATGGAAGGTAAGATTCCACAACACACTTGTAGAAGATATGCTAATAATATTTGGATATTGTTCTTTGAAAAGTTAAATGAGACCACAAGATGTCAACTATTTTTTGAAATGATGTGAAGTATAAAGTACAGGTCCATCATGGAGATTCTTAGGTTGAGAGCATCAGATGCTTCATGTGAAAATACAATTGTGAAGAATATAATGGATTCATATAAGAGTGTGGGTAAGACCTCATTCTCAAAAGATAGTAATGTCACCTAACATGTCATTACATCGACTTTAGTAAGTAATAAAACAAGTAAATATCATCTCATTAGAAATATGAGTCAACAACTGAGAATTAATAGAAAAAATTTATCAAGAGTCTTTCGAAGGCACTAAAGAATTGAGGACACTGACTCCACTGAATTATGGGAATTATCAGGGAGACTCCCATGAAAAGATAAAATAGTTGTTGAAGCATTGAGATCACTAATTTAAGACTATTGGAAGAATAACACAAGGCCATATTCAAATCAAAGGGATGTGGTAAGAAGGAGAATCGATAGTCGAAACCATGAGCCACATCCAAAGAATTTTTTGGATATGACTCAAAAATAGTTTTTTCATAAATTTCTAGAGGATTATCCTCAAATTCAAAATTTTCAAAGATATTTTAAAATTCTTAAACCTTTTTATGTCAAGATAATCACACATGCACTACTTGTTTTTGTATCTTACTTATTGAATTTTCTAACAATTATTATGTTTATTGTTCTATATATTTAGATTTGAATGCATACTAACAATGTTTTGCAGGATTGTCGTATACATTCCCCACCAACATCTTCAAGATAATTCTTATCATAAATTTTATGTGAAAGAGAGGAAGGTCAAATATTCTACAAGAGACTATGCTTGGATGACACATGCCAACATTGCAGTGGCTTGCAATGTATGCTCATATGCGAACATATGGAAAGCACACATGCGGTTGGAAAGGAACTAGTAGAGTTTGGAAAATATAATTTAATAGTGGCATGCAATAAAAAAGATGGTAATCAAGCAAAAAAGAGTGATTTGGTTATTCGAAAGATTCAAGTGTATTAGTTTGTCTACATTTCATGATAGTTTAGTGTATGAGTATGCAAGGCATACCCATAGAGTTCGATGGTTGGACTTGCAATTCAAGTTATGCAAGGACACATTTCCAGTTGGTAGCATAGTTTTAGTGGTTGACTTTGAGGAGAAATACACTCTACAACCATAGCATGAGATGTAATCACAATATTACAACTCCACACAAGTTTCTATATTTGTGCACAAAGCATTCATTCATGCAGCTGATAGTATAGAGGATAATAGGAAGGTATTGAGGGAGTACTACTTTTACATTAGTGATGATCACACACATTCTCTAGAGTTCATGCAAGGTTTCTTCTAGTTGTTCTACAATGATTTGGCTAGGAGGGGCATAACATACAATCACCATATAATATGGTTGGATAACTATGCATCATAGCTCAAAAAATCATGGATGTTCTATTGGTTGAGCAAGATACATATTATAGGTGTTCAATGTATGTGGAACTTCTGTGAGGTCGAGAATGGAAAGGGGGAGCATGATGGTGTAGGAGCATGTGTCAAAAGAGCATTAGCATGAGAAGAGTTAAAGTATAAAGACAATATAAAGTTGACATATGCAAAATCATCATTGAGTGGTGTAATGATTTGATGAGTCCAGGTAATGAAGGTAAGTCTTTAGTTCATAAATTTTTTTGGTTGATAGATGATAATAACATTGCACCATATGAAGATTGTTGTACACTGACATAATCAAGTGTGCTACACTCTTTCCTTACCTCTGTGTCATAGAAAAATGGCCCCTTGTCATTTTCATGGCCTTTCAGGTCTTGTTTCATGGTGTTTGATCTATTTTACTCTGATTTTATGTTGTGACATGGCTTGAACATGCATATTTAGGTACTAAAATTCAAATAATGACATCTTGTGAAAGCGTTGTGAAGTTTTGTAAAACATTTCTACATTCTTCTACACTCTATTAATTACATTTTACC
Source organism: Sequoia sempervirens (assembly GCA_007258455.2). Classification (NCBI taxonomy): domain Eukaryota; kingdom Viridiplantae; phylum Streptophyta; class Pinopsida; order Cupressales; family Cupressaceae; genus Sequoia; species Sequoia sempervirens. Next base: position 60,480 of record VDFB02115057.1, read on the forward strand.
TAAAAATCACCTTTTCATCACTAAACAAGTCTTATTTTGCAATGTTGTAAAGTCTTGTAACAAGATTTCATGCTTTTCTAGGAACATCTTCACTATTTATCTATTTATCCCTTTCTTATGCTTTATTTGACCTCTTGATGCCCTCATATGCTTTAATTGAGTGTGTTTTTGAATATTATCCTGACAAACAACATTAAATACAACTTAAATCCCAACACTTATTTTCAAGTCCTAGGTGGGACCCATTCACCATGGGTGGTGAATGAGTCCCCCTTGGCTCCAAATTCAATTTTTTTTAAAATTTCCTTTCGATTTTTTATTCAAAAACACTTTATTTTAGCTTGTGATGTGGTATGAATGGTTAAGTAAGGCACAAGTGTGTATAAATATGTGATTTTCACCTCATTTTGCATCTCTAATCTCCAATCTCCTAATTATCTCCTAATTATCTCATACATTTCTCCAAAATTCATACATCATTCAAGAATTCTACAACATCAATTCAAGCAATATTCAAGCACTTTGGAGCAGCCATTAACATTACTTTAGACTTGTATCATCAAGGATTTGGTAATTTGATAGAATTTGTATGTTATTAGTTTATCTTTCTCTTGCATTCTATTATTTTATTAAGGGTTTGATTACCAAAGTGGGGTTTGACCAAGGAAAACCCCTATTTGTTAACCCTCAACCATTTTTCCCCTATTACATGTGTGTTTGTAGACCTAAGTATGCAGATTTAACAAGCTTTTTGGTG
>VDFB02115058.1:0-18175 GCA_007258455.2 Sequoia sempervirens
CTCTTTTGGAGGAAAATATTGCACACTCACCACATTTCTGAGGAAGCTTAAGTATTGTAAATGCTGAGACAATTTTGTGTCTAAACCAGCTTCCTAAATTGCACTAGCATTCAAGGAAGGTGCTTTCAAAATTGTTATTGCTAACTGAGCACTCATGCTATCTCCCATTTTTCTTCCAACTGACTAGTTACATGAGTGACTATTTCTTATTAAGGCATAAGCATATTTGGAAGTAGATTTTTATCAAATATTGTAGTTGCAAGTTCCACTTCAGATCACCAAATCCTTCACAAAACCTTTTGCACAACCACCACAACACCGCACTGTTGTTGTTGGGCCTTTGTTGTGGTGTGCGGAAAGCACCCCACATCACCATGAAGGCCCAACAACAACCGTGTGGTGTTGCAGTGGTTGTACAGAAGACACTTTCAAAGGTTGAGGAGTTGGGATTTACACCCACTGGTTGTATTTTCTTAAAAATTTCTAAGGACTTTTAAAAAAAACCAATTTTGAACATATCCTTCAATTACGACATTCCATGATATCACACTTCTTTGAGGCATTTTTTGAAATAGTTCACTTGCCTTGTCTATGCTTCCACATTTTCATGTATGTTTAGTAGGGCACTTGTAACTACAACATATGACAAAAAACCTTGTTGTTATGCTTTGATGGATGTCCCTTCGTTATTACTAAATATCTGATGTAGTGCACATTATTATAGTGCAAGCCTTTTTTTCAGATTGTTTCATTTAGCATCACCAATATTCTCCACAAGAACATTGTCCCTGTTTAAAATGATGGAAATGGTTCACATCTCTCAGAAAAATTTCTCTTGCAACAATCTTGGAGATGAATTGAGATGCAGTGTGAAAATTAGAACATAATCGAAGGTTCTTAACAACTCTAATAGTTGTACCAGGAACCATGTTTAACAAACCTGAATGGAATTGCTAAATTTTCAATATGATGGCAAATAAATGATTATTTTTTCTTCTATTCCATGACATTAAGTAAAAGTCTTGAATTTGGAAATACCATGCTTCCTTCATTTGCCATGCCAATTTCTCCAATTTTTCATAGCTCTCCCATGTTTGTGGATGTGGTTTGTCTCCTACAATTTTTTAATTGATTTATATTTTTGCTATGTTTGGACTTACTTTTTAAAAAATTTATTCTTTTTGAATTTAGACTAATTGTAATTTTGTTGGTTGTATTGAGGCACAACTTCATTCATGATGGAAAAGGTAGCACCCTATTGCTTATATCAGATGGTACATTGTGTTGGAAACACAAGGGAAAACAATTGAGAGGGGGGTGAATCAGTTGTCACATAAATTATACTTATTAAAGTTATTCTCAGATCTCATAAATAAACATGAAAGGAAAAACCATCACCACATCAAAAACACTCATAACACCAAGTTTTTTACGTGGAAACCCTATTAGGGGAAAAACCACGGTGGAGGTTAATTCACAAGATTATACCCTGTTAAAAGCATAAAAAAAATAATAAATGGGAATGCACATGCATTCAAGCACATTGCCTAGAGCTCATTGCTCAAATACAAAAGGCTCACTTCCCAAAGGAAGACTTGCTATCTTACAAAAACATTCAGATTACATCCACAAGATTTTGAACTGAGAAAATAGCATCTTCTAATGCTTGATTACAATTTCGATTTTAAGCACATAAACACTTGCTCATTCTTCTCACTTTACTTCTTTCTTTGAAAGATCAAAACATTATTCGCACACTTCACACACCACTGCCTTCAAATGGTATAAACAATTGATCATATATATCCACAACTAGACATTAGAACAACTACATGTCACCCAACAAAATATAAAATGAGTACTACAAACTATCAACCCAAATCAATAGACAATTATTAATGCGCACCAAAAAATGTCAGCCAAAACATACTAAGGACCCAAAAATATATCCTCAACTATGAAACACCTTCAAAAATTATGCCTCGAAGATCCACAACATGCTACAATCACCTTGTCTTCCATGATCATGAAAAACATGAACACACAAAAGAAAATCACCAATTATGAGCACAAAAATCAATGCAGATCAACAACACAGATCGAGCATGATCTAGAAACATCCAAAAGCATCATGAATAACTACATAAGCATCTGCAACAACTCAAATTACTATAATCACATTATCTTCTTTTAGGAACACCAATTGAAGCAACAAAACAACTATCAGAACACAAATACTCATAACTCAATCAAATCTTCATGTGAATCTCTGAAACTTCATGTGGATAAACTAGATGTACTTAACAACAAACCCTTTAATCCACAACCTCTTAACATCAATATACTGAGTTGGACACCATGCTAAACTTCACTGCACCACTGACAACCTGCAACATATTTTATTAAAATTTTCTCAATATCCTCGACATATACAGCCTTAAATGCATTAATGCCAATAGTTTTGACATCAATGACAACCACATATCAAAAATATCCAAAAATCTCCCCCTTTGGCATTGATGGCAACACACATGATGTGAAAAACACCATCAGCATAGCTTTCTCTTAGCACTTTCTCCCCTTAGATTTTGACTCTTTTCTCCTTAACTCTTTCAGGTTTTCACATGACTCTTCTCCCCTTTGATATCAATGACAAGATACACATTATCTTTCTCCACATGGGCTTTGAATATGTTCACGAGATGTTTGACTACTCACAGTAGTAGCCACCACAACATCAATTTGGGTCACAAGATATGACTATGAAATGCAGGGATTGATGCAAGTCAATGCATCCTAATTCTGATTAGGAGGGGTAATCACCCCTAGCTTTCCTCTGAGATACTCAAAAGTATCCTTAGGCAAGGGCTTGTGAGAATGTTACAATTTGTTCCTTAGTGGGCACATACTCAATCTAACTTCCTTTTCACTCACCTTCTCTCAAAAAGTGAAACATTAGATATGTGCTTGGTTTTGAATGTAACCGCGATTCTTAGAAATGTTAATTGCACTTGAATTATCAAAAAATATAGAAATAGGTTCATCATACACAACTCTGATATCTTTCAACATCTGCTTCATCCACAATAGTTGAGTACAATTGTTAGCAGCAACAATGTATTTTACCTTTGCATTAGATAAAGAAATGACATTTGGCCCTATTACTTAACCATGAAATCAGCTTCTTTCCCAAGAAAAATTCACCACCACTGGTACTCTTTATGTCATTCACATCTCCTTCCCAATCAACATTAGTAAAATCACTCAAAGTAAGGTCATCTTCTTTAGGATACCATAGGCCAAAATCAACTCACCTTCAAGTACCTGAAAATCCTCTTCACAGTTGTCACATGAGATTCCTTAGGATCATCTTGAAATCTTGCAACAATGCATATGACATTCATGATATCAGGTCTAGTTTGAGTCAAATAGAGCAATCCACCAATCATGGATTTGTATCTAGTCTGATTTATTTTAGGAGGAAAATCATCATCTTGTGTCAACTTACATCAGGTCACCGCCAGGTGTACTGGCACGGCTTTAGATCTTCCATACCAAACTTCTTTAGCAATTCTTTCACATACTTGGACTGAGATATAAAGATCCCTTTATCTATCTAAGTGATTTGCAATCCCAAAAAGAATTTCATCTCTCCAATCATAGACATCTCATTAGCAAACTTCATGCACAAACTATCATCTTCTCTAAAAATGATATCGTCAACAAAGACTTCAACAATCAAATCTTTATCATGATCAATATTGAAGTACAAATTATTGTCAACAATACCTTTATTAAATCCAAGCTTCAATAAATACTTGTCCAATCTGGCATACCATGCTCTTGGGGCTTGCTTAAGTCCATACAATGCTTTCTTCAACCAGAAAACCATATATCCCTAATCAGTCAATTGAAATCCATTAAGTTGTTCAATATACACTTCTACCAGTTTGCCATTTAGAAATGTTGACTTGACATCCATCTGATAAACATTGATTTTTTTGTAATCAACATAAACAAGAAATAGTCTCACAACTTCAATCCTAGCAATGGGAGAAAATTTTTCTTCAAAGTGAATTCCTTCCATCTGAGAATATCCCTTACACATCAGTCTTGCTTTGTTTCTAATAACACATCAGTCTTGCTTTGTTTCTAATAACTTCACCATGCTCATTCAGTTTGTTCTGAAAGACCCATTTAGTTCCAATTACATTTTTGTCCTTAAGTCTAGGAACAAGAATCCATGTATCATTCTTCTCAATTTGCATTAGTTCTTCTTTTATTGCTTCCACCCAATTTTCATCTTTCCATGCTTCATTGACACTATTAGGCTCAGTCTTTGAAATCAAACAGTATTCTTCTGCAATTCTTCTCCTGATTTGAACACCTTTGTTCTTATCACCAATAATTTGATCTTCTGAATGATTTATTCTTACACACCTTGGAGTCTTAGGGTGTTCTTTAACTTCAAGCTCTTGTGATCTTACTTATGCACTTTCACTAGTTCCTTCCTCTTGATTTTCCTCACTCACCGGAATGATCTGAACTTGATTTGTGTCTTGAACTTTCTTTGCTTTATCTGAACTATCATTTTAATTATTTGAATCATATCTGCAGGTTCTGGATAGTCTAACTATGTCTTCATCAACCTTGACATTAGCACTCTCAATTACTTTCCTCAATCTCTTATTGTAGCACTGGTAGGATTTACTTTTAGTAGAATAACCAAGAAAGATTCCTTCATCACTTCTAGTATCAAACTTTCCTATATTTCCATCTCTTTTGATATAGCATTTACTCCCAAATATTTTGAATTATCTAACAATAGGCTTATGACCATACCATAGCTCACAAGGATTCTTACTAGTATCACCTTTGATTTGTATCCGGTTGAAAGTGTAAATGGTAGTACTCACAAATTCTCTCCAGTAAATATGTGGAACATTTCCTTACAACATCATAGTCCTAGAAGCTTCTTGAATTGTCCTATTCTTCCTTTCCACGACCCAATTTTGTTGAGGGGTCTGCAGGGTAGATAATTGTCTCTTTATCTCATGCTCTTCATAAAAATAATTAAACTCACCGGAAGTGAATTCACCACCTCTATCTGATCTTCGACATTTAATCTTCAAACATGTCTCTGTCTCAACCATGGCCTTAAAAATCTTGAATTTCTCTAGAGCTTCAAATTTTTCCCTTAAGAAAGTAGCCCACATCATTCTAGAATAATCATCAATAATTAATATGAAATAATTGTATCCTTGTAAACTTCTAACTCTAGAAGGACCACACAAGTCAGTATGCACAAGCTCCAACACTTCATTTGAACAATGTTATTTTCTCTTGAATGAGACTTTAGTTTGCTTCCCTAATTGACATTCCTTACATATAGTATTAGTAGGTTTTATCAACTTAGGAAGATCTCTCACTGCCTGAGTAGAACTTATCTTGATAATATTGTCAAAATTTACATGACACATTCTCCTATGCCACAACCAGCTTTCATCAACTTGAGCAATCAGACAACTTTTACCAGCAGCATTTAGGTGAAAGATATTACCCTTTTTTTTGTACTAGATGCAATCACATTTCTATAACTTCCCAATATGCTACACTTTCCATCATTGAATTGAAGATTGTATCCCTTGTCAACCATTTTTCCAACACTTAAGAGATTATGCTTCAAACCTTCCACATATAGAACATCATCAATATTATGCTTACCATCAAGAGAAAGTCATCCTCTACCACCGATGACACCAGCTTTATCATCACAAAATCTTACAACATCACCATCATAATTTTCCAAGCTCACAAATTTACTTTTATCACTTGTCATGTGATGAGAGCATCCATTGGCAATCACCCATTCATCTTTTTCTTCAACTTTGGCAGCTAGAGCTTTCTCCACATTTGTGCAACTAGCATATTCAGTAGGTACTGGATCATTTTCATTGATAGCAATAAATACCCATTCATCCTCACTTAAATTCCCTTTATCAGATTCATCATCTGTCACACCTTCATCAACAGCAAAATAACACTTTCTTTGGAATCTAAGCTTGTTAAGTCTTGGCTTAGGAACTCTTTCCGGACACCTTGAGGAAAAATGACCTATCTTATTACAAGAAAAACATTTAATATGAAATTTCCCTTTATACTTACCTTCTCCTCTGGCTTCCCTCTTGAAAATAAGTGCTTCAAGATCGTCTAGTTTTCTCTCTTCTTCTTCAATCTCTCTCATTTCCTGCTCATAGTTGGACATTTTTCTAGAAGAACTTTCTCCTCGATCATATCTCTACTTATCTTTTCTAGAGATAGTAGCTTTGAATGAAAATTTTGTCTTAGGAAGAGAATCACCAAACTCGCTTAACTCAAAAGCAGTAGGCTTACCAATCAACATGTCTTTGGTTACATTTGTCATAGTCTAGATCTCCTCAATAGCAGTAGCTTTGGTTTGTATACAATAGGCAAGGATCTAAGCACTTTAGTAACAATCTCTCATTCTTCCACTGTTCCACCAGCACATTTGATACTACACACAAGTTCGTTCACTCTCTACATAAAAGAAGTGATGTTCTCATCTTCACCCATTCTCAAAATTTCATATTTCCCTTTTAGTTTTTGCAGCTTAGAAATCTTCACATGGGTATCACCTTCATACAAAGTTTCCAAATTTTTCCATATCTCATAAGCATTTTTCAGCTCTATTACATTTGTCATCTCAAAATCAGTCATAGCACTTAACAATGCTTCCTTAGCCCTGATATTGTACTTGGCTTCCTTAATATCACTTGTAGTAGAAGGACCATTATGTGGGATGATATACCTATTGTTTGTAATTGTCCAGTAAGGTTCACCAATGCATCTCAGATGACACTCCATTTGAGTCTTCCACAGAGAATAATTAGTTCCATCAAATCTCGAACTATCCTTCTTATATGTTGCCATCTCGGATCACCTCAAGCTATTAAACTTCTTTCGAGGAACTAGGCTTTGATACCAATTATTGGCAACACAAGGGCAGACAACTAAGAGGGGGGGTGAATCAGTTGTCACATAAATTATACTTATTAAACTTATTCTCAGACCTGATAAATAATCATGAAAGCATAAACCATCACCACATCGGAAACACACATAACACAAAAAAAAATTATGTGGAAACCGTGTTAGTGGAAAAACAATGGTGGAGGTTAATCCACAAGATTATACCTTGTTAAAAGTATAAAAGAATTGTAAATGGGAATGCACATGCATTCAAACACACTTCCTAGAGCTCACTCTTCAAATACAAAAGGCTTACTACCCAAAGGAAGACTCACTGTCTTACAAAAATAGTCGGATTACATCCAGAATATTTTGGACTGAGAAAATAACATCTTCTAATTCTTGATTACAATTCTGGTTAACCACATAAACACCTTCTCACTCTTCTTCTCACTTTACTTCTACCTTTGAAAGATCAGAACATTATTTGCACACAACACTCACACACTTTGCACACCATTGCATTCAAATGGTATAAACAATCAATCATATATATCCGCAACTAGAGATTAGAACTACATGTCGACCCAACAAAATATAAAATGAGTACAAACTGTCAGCCAAAATCAATAAACAATTATTAATGCGCACCAAACAATGTTGGCCAAAACATAGTAAGGACCCAAAACAATATCCTCAAATATGAAACACCTTCAAAAATTATGCCTCGAAGATCCACAACATGCTACAATCACCCTGTCGTCCATGATCATGAAAAATATGAACACATAGAATAAAATCACCAATCGCGAGCACAACGATCAATACGGATCAACAACACAGATAGAGCATGATCTAGAAACATCCACAAGCATCATGAATCAATATAGAAGCATCCGCAACAACTCAAATTACTAGAATCACATTATCTTCTTTCAAGAACACCAACTGAAGCAATAGAACAATTGTCAAAACACATACTCATAACTCAATCAAATCTTCATGCGAACCTTTGAAACTTCATGTGGATAAACTATATGTACTTGACAACAAACCCTTTAATCTAGAACCTATTAACATCAATATACTGAGTTGGCCACCATGTTGAAATTCACTACACCACCGACAACCTGCAACATATTTTATTACAATTTTCTCAATGTCCTCGACATATACAACCTTAAATGCATTAATTCCAATAGTGTTGACATCAACGACAACCACATATTAGCAATATCCAACACATTGCATATAAAGGAGGAAAGATTCTAGGGTTATTGTTGACTACATTGAAGGAGAGAGTTTCACATATGGGACAAGATCAACACTCTCCTTCTTGGATTCTACACATTACAGCTTGCTCCAGGAATATTTCCCACATTGTAGAAGTTTTAAGAATTGAAAGGGGCATTTGCTTGCATTGAAGGGCTCCAACCATGTGTTTCCATCATTGTAGAAGTTTTTGGGAGAAGTTTCTTGTCATTTTGTGCATTGTAACTCAAATTTTTCAGTCTTGTGACTGAAAATAAAAATTGTAATACTCTATTTCCAAGAATTTTTCAAGCAAGATAGATATTTCAAACTTGTGCAAGTTGTAAGAACGCCTTTCTTTTAATAAAGTTCAACGATTTTTCCTTCTCAATGGCTATCTTATTGTGTGCAATTGATTATTTATATTGTGTATTTATGTGTTTTAAGTTTAAATCCTTAAATATCAGTCAATTAAAATTACTAAATATACTACCAATTGATGTCAATTAATAATTAAATTGACAAATATACTACCAATTGATAGAAATCAATGAACAGTGAATAAATATGACTAAATATATGACCAGTGAAATAAAATGAGTAAATATACTACTAAATTGATCAAAATAATGATTAAATTTAATGACTAAATACGCTACCAATGGACAAAAATTAGTGAATAAAAATGACTAAATAAGTGACCAGATTACAACAATCAATGATTAAATCAATGACTAAATATATCAGTGAATAAAAAATGAATAATAAGTGACTAGATTATAGCAATCAATGACTAAATATGCTACCAAATCGATCAATCAAAACAACCAATAAATGACTAAAAATGGTTGTCATTAATCTAGTCACGTTATAAATGACTGACAATAAACTATTAATGGTTGTTGGACTATAGATGCACAAATTCTGAAGTCGCAGCCTTCATGTAGGACCTTGCCAGAAAGATAATCAACCACCCAGAAAGTGTTGCAACTAGGCATGCAATAATGAGAATTCAATATTGATGAAAAAGATTGATTTGATATCCATTGATAGTTGGATATATTACAAATGTACAAGATGCCTTGAATATAGGCATGAACTAAACCCTCATTATGCATGAGATGTTGCCATATGTCTTGATCTAACAACATGTGACAACATGTGAACCCTAATGGTGATGATCATTAAATGAGGGGATAAGTTCTAGAAGGACAACTCATCTTCTAGAAGGAATATTATATCCTACAAATAAGGAAGGGAATATTATCCCATTTATTAAATGATTGATCTAATAATGCAACCTAGGACTTAATTAATTAAATGCAAGACCTAAGTTAACTTATGCTAGTGTAATAATTAATTAATTACACCAACACCCCCAATAAGTGCAACTTAGGGAGGAAGATGCAATGATTATGCAAGATGATGATGGGTCCCGGCTACGAGGCCATGTTAGGTACCCATGTACATGATAGGTGCAAAAAAATCTCCCACAACCGGAGAAAAGGGGAAAACCCAATGGGAACAAAACCCCTCTCCAAAAGAGAGATGAAAATGCAAAAAGATGTGAGATAGGATGGGAAGGAAAGGATGGAGGACTCCCAAATACCCCCCAAGTACACCATCCATCACATGGATACAATATAATCCAAAGCCCCCCCATAGGAGAGAAAGAGAGAGAGACTATGTAGCCCCCCCAAAAGATGATATCACTTGCAAAAAAGGTAAGTGTCTGAAGACAGAACAAGATCCAATGTCGACAAACAACTTGTCTCCCTTTCGGAAGAAAGAAAACCAAATGCAAGTGCAAAGATGCTTCCCATTCTAGATAGGAATTGAAGGAAGGAAAGATGAAGATGGATGATGATGTCTCTGAACACAGCTCAAATGTCTCCTTGCCTGATGAAGAACATGTCATAGTCCCAAACAATGAAGAGGGTGACAAATCAGGATGATGCAGAAACTAATGCTGAACAATATCCAAAGACTGAGATATGATGGATGTGATGGAGACTTGATTGCCCCCCTGAATGAAGTGTCCTCAAAACCACTGAAAGAAGTCTGAAGCAAATCCAATGGTAGATGCTGAAGAAACTGCAAGTCCTGAATGGAATGACAGGGAAGAAGTCTCGGATATGAAATCTCTGAAGAGAAACTCAATGCCTCCAATGTAGTCTCTGAATCCCCAATCAAGGTTGAGACAAAGAAATGAGGAGACTCAAAACAACTCTCCAAAGCCAAATCTGAATAGAGGAGTGATATCCCCTCAAGAATGTCCTCCAAACCTGTAGAAGTAGTCAAGTCAGTGATACCTGAAATGAAGCCATCATGTGATATCAAGTCTGGAAAACTGAATGTGTCCTGATCGATGATGATAGTGGAAGCCTGAATCAATGATTCTGGACAAGGAATCACTGAACATGAAGGGATACCATCTGTCTCTGATGAAGAAGAAGCACTGAAAGGTACCTTGTCAACCTCTTCAGAAAGATCAAGGCAATTAACTTCCCTCGCACAACACTAGCATGGGAACCTTGATTCAAGTACATTATCTCCTCAAGTATGACCATTGGGGAATGGTGGAGCATCTGAATCTCCATATAGCTCCCAAAGCTTAGTCCAAAGAATGTGAGGACAATCACAATGATCAATAGCATTCAAAACATCACAATCAACTTGCATAGAAATGATCTCCAAAATAGTGTATCTGCTGCAACTCCAAGAAAGTTCATGAATACCTTCACTTGGATGAGGAACAATACCAAATAGATGTGGCAACAAATCAAGTGAATGAAGATGGTGGCAGATCCCATCTCGCCATTGCAAATAGTTACCCTTGTGCAACATAGTCAAAGGAGAAAAATATGCAAGCCCCATTCTTCACAAGAATACAAAGACACTGACCTTCAACAGCAAATAAAGACTTCCAAATATGATTTACAACTGAAGTGATGCAACCCGGATCAAACAAATTTGTCCCAAGCTTCAGAATAACCAGGTTATTGATCAAATGCACCAAACTGAAAAAAATCACATGCAAGAGTACCTGGATCTGAAACTGATCAAGGGGCTGGACTGATAAAAAAAACTCTGAATCACCTTCCTGATGCCGCTGGAATCACTGAAATCTGATGAACGGTTGAGAAGATATGCAGCTTTGAGTCCAAATTAGGGTTTTGACTTCAATTGGATGTAGAGATTTTTGCGAGCAAAATTTCACAGAACGGATGTCACCACTGGAAATTACACAAAATTCCCTTTCCGACGGTATATTGTTTGCAAAAAATTGATACCCTGGGTGAAAGTTATGATCAAACGAAAAAAATGCCTATATTAGGCACTTCGCAGGCTAATCTGGTGCAAAAAATTAGCACCTCGGGCGCTAAGTCTCGGTCACTCATATGACCGTAGCAAATATAGTGGCAAAAAAAAGCGCCACCCCTGGTGGCGGCAGGGCGGAGAGTGCTGGTGGCGCCGCTAGTGGAGAGCACCACCGGTGGTGGATAACCACCGGCAGGAGGAGCACCGGCAGCGGTCGTCGGCGGGGGTTTCAACGGCGGTCGGCGGCCAGTCTTCGTCCGGCGGGAGCTACAACGGTCGGCGGGAGCGAACAACGAAGCTGGCAAGAACAAGGGGACGGCGAGAATGCTTGGCCGGGAAACAACTCCGGCACGGTGATCGGTAGGCAGCCGGTGGGGTCGGCCCCTCCAAATGGGCCGACAATAGGCCTGATGCGACGGGTCTGCGGGGTACAATCCGTCCCTACAAGGTAATAAAGGTGGCCAACAAAATATTTCTGCAGAATGGGCCGACAATATATTTATTTGATTTTTTATATTGCCAACGGCAATAAAAAATCAAAAGATAAAAATATATGCCGAAAAAATAATAAACCCGCAGAAAAAATGAATCCCGATGCCGAAAAAAATGCCGATGATTTTTTTTTTAAATCAAACCCCCATTAAAATATGCCGACGGAGATTTTAATTTGAAGGTCGCCCAAATATTTTTCTGAAAACTATAGAAAAATGATTTTTTGCCAAATAAAAAAAGATATTAGCCCGATTTTCCTGAAACGAAAAGTGGCCTGCTACTAAAAAATTTTTGCCTCAGAGGACAACTGACCGGGATGATTTTTTGCTGCAAATTGTACGGATAGTACGGTTGATTTTACAAACCTAAAAATACCTCTAAAGCTCAGGGTTGATGTATCGATTTTTGATGAATGGGCGAAGCGATCCTAGGGTTTTGGGCTATACGAAGACAATGGCGAGCTTCGGATCGACTCAATCAACCCAATCGGCTTGTGGTCCGGGTGAAACGAAGTAGCCTTGATGAAACCTTGACACGCAGAATCTCACACACCAACTTTCTTGGTCGAGGGTTGGCGTTCCAACTGGATAAGCTCGATACCATGTTGGGATTATAGATGCACATTCCTTGAAGGCGCAGTCTTTGATGGACCTTTAAATGAGAAAAAGATAATCAACCACCCGGTATTTTGCAACTAAGAGGCATACACAATGGAGATTATTGATGAAAAAGATTATTTGATATCTGATTGATATCTAGATATATTACAAATGTACAAGATGCCTTGAATATATAGGCATGAACTAAACCCTAATATGCATGAGATGTTGCTATGTGTCTTGATCTAACAACATGTGACAACATGTGAACCCTAATGGTGATGATCATTAAATGAGGGGATAAGTTCTAGAAGGACAACTCATCTTCTAGTAGGAATCTTATCTCCTACAAATAAGGAAGGGAATATTATCCCATTTATTAAATGATTGATCTAATAATGCAACCTAGGACTTAACTAATTAAATGCAAGACCTAAGTTAACTTATGCTAGTGTAATAATTAATTAATTACACCAACAATGGTCACATGATCATGTTTGGTCATTTATATGCAGTTTTTAGTAGTTTTTCAATCATATATTGTTTTTTTTGTACTAGTGACTTCTAGATTACAAAAAATAAGAAAGAAGAGTGTTACAATGAGAAATTCATCTCAATACAATAGAAAAGTCTACCACAACATCACCAACACATTCACAGTCTCTTTGAAGATAGTAGACACTTTTTTCTCACTAGTTCCAGTAATATAACTCATTAAGCTCACACTGCACTTCACACTTCTGCAATTTGCATCACACACTTCACTACATAACTCTCCATCAACTCATCACTTGTTTATACCTTCTTCAACCTTGAAAACTTTCTCCAAGGTCAGTTATGCACCTCAACCGTGCAAATTCAAATTAAGTTAGCACCACAATATTTCCATGGTGGAAAGGAATGAAAGTAGACCACATCGCACCCTAACTTGGACCTAAATCCATTCAAACATTCCATGTCATGCTTTCACAATCATTGAAGTAAAATTAGTGTAAACACCCAAGGTTGGTCGAACCTATGTAAACACCATTAACATTTAAGTACATGCTTCCTTAAATCAAAAGACAACTTGCGGACACCAAACATCACTTGAACATAATTTGGAATATTCCACAAATCCAAGAAATCCAAGAAATTCCTTCACAACAACTTTCACCTAAAAAATGTACACAACTAATACACTCAAACATCCTTCCACACACTACTACTCAAGAAATCAATTTTTGAAGCACCAAACCACTAACAACTTCGACTATAGGTAGATATGATCATTATCAACACACTTCTAGAATCGCAAGACCAAAAACCAAATTGTAGAGAAATACAGAGCAAAACCATTTCTCCTAGACACCACTGCAACATATAGTTAACACACTGGTGAACACAACTCTCTTTGTACAACACTCCAAACTAATAAGTTCTGGATAGAGAACCTTTGAACACCTCTAACCAAAATATCTAAACCACACAAGCAAATCTTCAACACAGAAGGAATGTGGAGCCACATCAAAACACAACTTTGTATACTAGAACACCTCTAACATTGTTTCCTCTTTTATTAACATTTCTTAAAAGCACTTGCAAACCAAGCACCAGAGAGACATACTTATTATCTTCAATACTTCCTTATCATCACTAAACTAATAACATCCATAAACAAAATCTTATCAAAGTAACACTAGAGGTTGACACCAGTAGCACTTACTAATGACAACACAATGCAACTAATCAAAGCATCAATAGTTGAAATTAATGACAACACAAACAATCTCCCCCAAGCTTGTTGACATCAATGACAACACCAACTATTCATACTTGCAACAACAATGTCATTCCTTAAAATTCCAAAGAAGATAGAAGATAAACAATCTCCCCCAAGCTTGTTGACATCAATGACAACACCAACTATTCATACTTGCAACAACAATGTCATGCCTTAAAATGCCAAAGAAGATAGAAGATATCATAGAAAAGAATGAGAATTATTTTTGGAAGCATGGATCAGAAGTTCACATTGATAGCATGAAAAAAAATAGGTATCCACAAGGAGGCTAGGAGTGTAGGATTGAGAAATATGGCATTAATAAATCTAGCCCTTGAGGCAAAGCTAGTTTGGAATATCTATGCCAAAAACAATCAAAAGTGGGCAAGAATTCTGCAATCAAGACCCTAGACTTTGTGTGGATTAGAAGGATTCTCACAATGAGTAACCCACCATGTGGCTTTGATAAATGGAACTTCATGGTCTCTAATAGAGACATAATTAGTAGACATATCACATGGTGCATGAGAAGTGGCGAAAAAAAAAGCTTCTAGTCAGATTCATGGGATTATCATGAATCATTAAAAGAAAATCGAAACCTTGAAGACATCAGATCCATTTTTTCAAACACTTAGGGAGATAATATTAAATATTATATGGAACAAGTATGTGAAGAAGGGTGAGAGGGTTGGAAGTGGAAATCCTTCAAAAATGTTCAGGCTCCTGCTCACCAGAAATATTTGCTTCAAGATATTATATTTGAAAATAAAATAGTGATGTCACCAAGTGAGGATGAGATCAAGTGGTGTAGCTTCAAGTCAAGGATGTATAGTTTTCAAATCATATACAAGTTAAGACAAGTTGTAAAGGCAGGGGAAGACTAGATAACTCAATTAATATGGAACAACAAGTGCCTTCCAAAAGTCGGGGTATTTACTTAGGCTACTCTACAAAAGCACATTATGACTGGTGAAAGGTTAATATAGGTTTCATTTATCCCCATAAATGTGAAATGAAATAATTAAGTAGAAGAGGTGGATCGTCTCCTTTTGATTTTTCAATTTTTACATTCATTTTGGAAAAAAATGATGAATATTTTAGACTGGCAGTGCCCACTATTGACAAACATATAATTAATGTTCATGATATGGTAAAGACTGCACAAAGGTGTGGTCTTTGCAAGCATTTGACTATCCACATCATCTATTATGATATGGGAAATATAGAAGGAACCTAATAGAAGGATATTTTAAGGGAGAGTTGAATATAGAAAGTTCCTTCAAAATATTTGAGAATTCAATCATAGAAACATCCAACAATGCAACAACAATCAATCTTCAAAGAAAAGTACCTTCTCGCTCTGGGAAGAAAAGATGAGGAAGTGGTATAAGCTCATCATCCCCTCCTTTTATGGGGCCCAACAAGATTATTAGACTTCTCATCTAAGAAAAGATATAAACTGGTAACCTCTAGATAAGGGGTGGGTCTGTTGGCAAAACAAGGACACAAAACTGAGAGGGGGGGTGAATCAGTTGTGACAGAAACTTGAACTTTTCTAACTTATCTTAACTTTAATCTTGGATATAATGAATAAGAAAATAACCACAAAGAAATTAACACATCAGAGAGACAAATAACACCAATATTTTTTTATGTGAAAACCCTATTAGGGGAAAAACCACGGTGGATGTTAGTCCACAAGATTATACTCTGTTAAAAGTATAAAGAGAAATAATAAGGGGAATGCACATGCATTCAGGCACATTGCCCAGAGCTCACTACTCAAATAAAAAAGATGACTCACTTTCCAACAATACAAAAATATGGATTAGATCCACAAAGTATTAACTGAAAGAATAACTTCTCCACAAGACTGATTACAGTTCCAATTAAGCTCAAAAAACCTTCACACTTTCCTCAATCTTCTTCACTCTCTGCTCAATAATAAAATGATAGAAACACTATTCACACATTTACACTTTATTTGGCATGCATTCACACTTATGCACACACTAACTTTGCTCAACCAATCGCTCTTATATATCCACTTCATGGGATTTCATCACGTCTTAGTCGGCCAAAAAAATAAAACATATTTTCAATGTCGGCCCAATTGACAAATAAATTTTCAATGCAAAACCACCAAGGTCAGCCACAACATAGTGGAGACCAAAATTAATATCTCCAACACAAAAATACTTTAATTAATTTTTCCACGAAGATCCACAACACCCTACCACCAACATGTCAGCTAAGAACATGAAAAACTGAGCATGCGCAAGAAAAGATCTTCAACCACGAGCTCTTCAAGTAATGTGGACATGCCACAAAGATAGGGAATGATCTAGAGACATCCAAGAACACCAAGAAACAATAGTGAAGCATCTAAAACAACTAAGTTCACTAGAATCACACAATCTTCATTCAGGAATACTGACAGAGACCACATAAACACTATCAGACCACAACACACTCAAAACTTCATGAAGACCTCTGAAACTTCGGGTAGATGATCTAGAAACATTCAAAAATAAACACTTTAATCCACATTAGCTAATCTTCAACATACAAAACAAATCACCTTCATGACCTGCACAATTCCACTGGGAACCTAGAACACTTCCTTTTACAAATTTTTCAATATCCTCGACATGTACAACCTCTAGTACACCAAATTTTAATAGTGTTGACATCAATGACAACCACATATCAACAACCATATCCACAACATCCAACAATCTCCCCCTTTGGAATTGATGGAAACACATGATGTGAAAAATACCATCAACCCAACACACTAACTTCTTCTGCACTTCTCCTCTTGAAAGTATTTTTCACATTACACTTCTCCCCCTTTGACATCAATGGAAAAGGTAACAATGACCTTCCCAAATACATGCTCTAAACCACATATCTACACATCTAATTACTCCCCCTGAGTAGCAACCACGAAAACATCAATCTGGATCAGAATATAGCAATGAAATTCACGGATTGATGCAAGAAAATGCATCTTTTAGTTCTTATCAGGAGGGGTGATTACCCCTAGAATTCCTCTAAGATACTAAAATGTATCCTTGGGAAAAGGCTTAGTAAATATATCTGCAATTTGTTCTTTGGTAGGCACATACTCTAGTCTAACTTCTTTCTCATTCAATTTCTCCCTTAAGAAATGAAACTTGATTAATATGTGTTTAGTCTTAGAATGCAACACCAGATTCTTTGAGATATTTATTGCACTTGAATTTTCATAGTATATAGCAATAGGCTCTTCATATATCACCCTGATATCTCTCAACATTTGTTTCATCCATATCACTTGCGTACAGTTATTTGCAGTAGCAATGTATTCTACTTCAACAGTAGATAGAGAAATTGAGTTTTGTTTTACTTAACTAGGGTACCAACTTTTTCCCTAGGAAGAAAGCACCACTACTAGTTATTTTCATGTCATCTACATCACTAGCCCAATCCACATCAGTATATGCACACAAAGTGAGATCATCATCCTTTGGATACCAAAGTCCAAAGTCAGTTGTTCCTTTTAGATACCTGAAAATTCTCTTCACAACAATTACATGTGATTCTTTTGGATCTGCTTGAAATCTAGCAACCATACATACAACATTCATAATGTCTAGTCTAGTCTGAGTCAAGTACAGCAATCCACCGATCATTAACCTATATTTGGTTTGATTTTCCTTACAAGAGTCATCATTCTGTGTCAATTTACATCCAGTCACCATGGGAGTACCAAAAG